>AVCM01000888.1:0-15309 GCA_000447165.1 Hammondia hammondi
CCCCCTCCCCCCCCACCCCCGTCTCTCCTCTTCAACAAGTGCTTCACGTGTTCGCTTGTGCGTGATGCACACCAGGGGACTTTGATATGTCGATGCATGCTCTACGCTGTCCTGATACCTACAGGTCTGCATCCGACTCAAGCGACCCTGACCCGACTGCCCGTGAACTTGCGCAGCAGTTGCTGCAGGAATTAGATAGTCGGGATGTAGTTTTGACAAACGGACGAATTTTCAAGGTTCTGCCCTCCATTCTCCCACAGGTGGATGCCCTCGGCCTAGATGCAGCCGAGTTTGAAGATGAATTCAAACGTCTTCTTGCAGGCCGAGCCGGTCTCTCTCAGAAAACTGCAGAGCAGTCTGGAGGTCTCTCGGCACACAGGAAAGTCACAAGAGTCTCGAGAAGAGACGTGGATGATACCGGTCGGTACGTCAAGGAAAACAAGGTCTGGTTGGCGACCGACTCAAAACAGGCAAGCCACGGCTTAGAGCTCGACGAAGGAAAGCGGTTTCCTCTTCGTGATACACACTACCTCGAATCCATCCCTACTCCAGAAATGCATGGATTCGGCACGCCGACAGGTATCCCGCTCACGAAAGAAGGAGGAGTTATCACGCAAGAGAATGCAGATGACCTGCCTGAGGAGTTCCATGGTCTAGCAGAAGAAATCGCTAGACGGGGAGAAGAAGGAGAGGAGCTTGACGGTCAGCAGCTTTTCCAGATGTGGAAGAAGGCGAACAGACGGCAGCGAACAGTCAATAAAGACTTCGACTTGGTGGTCGGAGGTGACGAGCTGTTGCGCGTTCGCGCGACTACGTACAAACGCTCTGGCCCAGCACATTCGACGGGAACGGACGTCACTGTAGTACCGTTGGTGGCAGCGTCGTTTGATGCTCCCGGAGAGAGCGCTTTGGTTTTGATTCAGGCCTTCAACGGAGATACATCGGAGCTTCGGCGAACGTTTGCTGAAGCTGTCATCGACTCCATCCCTGGTCGGCAAAAATACCTGTGGAACGTGTCCGAGTCCGACGTTCGGCTGTTTTCTATCCAGGACAACGACATCTCCGTATACCTGAACACGACGAGTATTGCGCACCGGCCAGAGCCGACGAGCACACCCCTGGCCTTCACAGCAGGCTGCAACTTCACGCGTACCTTCGCGGAACCACCTCAAAATAATACATCTTCAACTCCGTGCGTCAGAATCCAGTGGGACTTGCTTGACTCCATTGGCAGGGGACAGATTGGAACAACAGAACTTGTTGAAGCTGTGAATGCAGATTTGATGAGTAAGACAAAGTCTCATATTATGGGAACGCAATCAGAGTTTGGCCGTCGTGCCGGCGCTGTGCTAGGTAATGTTCTCAGCGTCGCCAGGTCCGCATACTCGATCAGTGGGGCGCCGGTAAAGGATCAGCAAATAGGTAAGTGTCCAGACAGTTGCGCCGAAGTAGAGGCATCGACTACTGAATGTCGAGAGACAATTTCAGGGGAACTAAGGCTTGGGAAAGAAAGTACAAACAGCTTTTACAACCGCAGGCAATACACCCAGAATCGTTGCTTTGTTTGACGTGATGTAAATGCGTTGTCTTGTGACCTCGTACGCAAGATAATAACTGGCACTGAACTATAGGGGGTTTGGCTTTCTCAGTTCTTTCCGGTGTGTCTGAGGAAAAACAGCAAAACGGCACCGCCCGCATTCTCCGTCAGTGAAATGGCTGGCGAGTCAAGCTTGTGCTTCTGCAGTGGTTTCGGTAGAACCCCCTCACGGCGACAAGCTGGCTTTCTCAAGGAGTATCCATCACATGCGTCTTGCCACAACGCTGTTCCAGGGAGACACTATTTCGCTGTCGCCCCCCTCCTCGCACGGTGCTTACTAGACCGCCTCCCTCACCCAAAATCCAAGGCGAACAGCCTCAGCAAGCGCTTGCCTTCTAGAATTTTCTTTTCTGTTTAGGCGATTCAGAATTTCCGCTTCTACCCAACAACACCACCCCATCGCATCCTACAATGACGTCAACAGGTTCGCCCACGACTAGCAGTAGCCTGCATACAACAAACGCTGTCGGTCCAACCGCAGTTCCCCAGCAGACACTTCCACCTTCGATAACGACTCCTGCAACGTCGTCTCCAAGCAGTGGAAAGCCAGAAGGTATGTCTTCCGTAACGCCAGGGCTCGTATTTGGTGCCTAGTTGGAACGATGGCACTACGGTCTTCAATTCGTCAGGTCAACCTTGCTTTCGTATCATGCTGTTTCCGTACACCGCTGTGTCAGGACCGAACTCTGGGGAGTGCTTTAAAAGAGGAGTCGACTTTTTTGGATTCGATGTAAAGAAGATTGAAACGGGGGAGATCCGTACACCCGGCGAATGCGCCGAACACTGCAAATTCTTCGACGGGTGTTTCTACTGGACGTTTAACCCGGCAAGGCGCTGGTGCTACTTGAAGAACGCATACGCGCCGGAAGGTCTATACAGCGATTCTACGGCGACTAAGGACCTCGTCTCTGGGCTAAAGAACTGCGACATGCTCCCGGACCCATATCCTTCTGGTAGGATGGCAGCCGCCAGTACGCGACCGTTCACTGAGCGACAGCAGGTCGTGCATAATACAGACAAGGCAGTCCTGGTCTCAAACGTAGCATCTGAATAAACGGAGGGTGCCGGATTTGGCGATCTCTTTGGTCACCTCCGTTGTGTCTTCTGTATTACTGATTTCGACTGTGTCCGGTACTTTGCTTGTAGAACCATGCTATCTGGTTGGTATGGACATCCTGACCACGAATACTGGATACTCTCGCGTGGTCACATCATCTTCGTCAGCGTTGCAATGCCACGCTGAGTGCGCAATGGACCCTTCTTGTTTCTACTGGACATTCAATTCTTATCAACGCGCGTGCTTCCTCAAGGGCAGGGATCTGGTGGATGTGACCAGCGAGCCGCAAGCCGGGAACCAGAGACGAACCTCAACCACAGACGGACTGATTTCGGGCGCAAAACGCTGCAAGACAAGCCAAGCAATTAACAGCCATGTTCGGCGACTAATGGAGGTTGACCATTCTGAGTTATCTGAAGGTACTGTTGGTCAATATTGTGCTTACCAGCGAAACACATTTGATAAAACTGTCATTGGTATTTACCACGGCAGCTAGGATCCCACCACGTACCAACCGCCATGGATTTCGCTTTGACATACGCCAATGCACTAATAGCACAGCGTAACAACCCCGACTTGCTGTTTGACCGCTGATGGTGTGTGGCTGTGTATATGGTTATACCTAGGGTGGTCCGACTGCGCCTTCGAGGAGGGGGCACTGTATCCGGAATCCGCGGACATACTGTTACGAACTAGAGCTGCCGACTGGAGCGGATGTCACACCCGATGCGTCAAACATGTAGCTGTCGCCTCCAGCAACAGTGAAGCACCGGCGGACGAGCAGAGCGATGTGGTTAACGAGCGAGACTCTTGCGTTTTTTGGAGCTATGACCAAGAAACCGGTGTTTGTCTGCTTATGAATCGACATGCATGGACATCGTGGAGACCACATGAGCGTGATCCTCATTCGAATCATGAGGTGGAGACACATAAACGGACCACAGTCGGGTCCCACCGCTGTAGACAATTTTCTCCGATCTTCCCTCCTCAATCGCCGCTGGGTAGGTGCCTCACTGGTAACTGGCTGAAAGCTCTGCTCACATTTTTGATCGGGCGTCGAGAGCTCAAAACCGGGCAGTTAAACGATTGGCCCCGTGCACACGGAACTGTTGAACCTTGATCGCGAACATGAGCAGATCCGGCGGCTCTGTTGTCGGGGTAGCAAAACAATAAACCACCATGCAGTATCCCAACAGTGTTGAGCGTCTGTCGTCTCTTTAGTGAGGGCATATACTTATTGGTGATCACTGATGCTAATAAGAACAGATTCATGAGAGCGACGATAATGGCATTCGAGTGCCATCGAAATGTGATTGAGAACTATTGCGTATCTGTTTTTCTCTACCGGTTAGCCTCCATGTCCATGTTGGCGGTTCCTTTTCTATCAGTGTGGTATCGCTTCTTTTTGCGACTGACCTTTTCAGATTTATGTTATCAGCCAGGAATAGAATTCAACCTATCCGGAAACCACGTAGTTCTTGAGGAGACAGATGTATATTCTCCGCAACAGTGCGACCTACTATGCGCGGCGGAGCCCGGATGCACTAGCTGGACCTACAAGTTCAAAACAAGACGCTGTTTTTTACTTGCTTCGGACGCTCACACCACCAAGCGTGTGGCTGGTGAATCGTCAGAGGATCCAAAAGGGCAAGAGGAGGTGGTAGTTTCAGCCCTTTTCGGTGCAAGGCATTGCGTAGGCGCTTTTTCGAGCCAGCTCGGCGAACCTGTACAGACCAGTGAAAGGCCTCCAGCAGCGGGCACGCGAAATGAATCAAAAGAGGAGACAAGCCTCACCGAAGCAGACCAAGCAGATTCAGATGAAAGAAGTCATCCAGGAACAGAACAGTTACCAGCTTGTGCCAAGAATGGTTTCATGTACGAGGGTCACGATTTGGATATCGGCTCGGAAAACCCATCGACACTACCGCGTGCACACGATTGTTGGCGAAAGTGTTTCCGCACCCAGCTGTGCTTTTTCTGGACGTACGACAAAAGTGCAGCAAAATGCTCTTTGAAAGATGTTAACGCGGCTACTGCTAGTCGGTTCACTAGACGGAAAAGCCTTGTATCTGGGCCACGCTTTTGCCCTAATCTCGGCACCTCAAACCGTCCTCCGCTGATCAACCGTCGCCTCACTCTGTCGGGTGGCGATGATGCGCCTAGCCTGCTGCCTTCACTCAAGTTGGCAAGCCCCTTCTTTTGGCCCGGCGGAGCGATAGCCGAACTGTTAGGAACTTTCTCAATGAATGAAGCAGGTGGTGGCAGAGCCATTAAAGGAACCTTACCCTTGTCAAACCACCGAAAAGGACATGGCAGTGCTAGAGGAAGCCTTTTGAACGGAATGCCAAGTGGACTAATCGCCAACTCGACAGAGAATCAAACAAAAGATAGTGGCGTGAGCTCCTTGCTTTCTTCCTGGCTACCATTTAGCGGATTTCGAATGGGAACAGGAGGAGGCTTTCTGGCACGAGACGAGACCAACCGCGAGAAAAAGATGGCAGGAAAAAGCCCCAAAGCCATTCGTGAGGACGTCTCTGACCAGAAGGGCAATTCGGTGAATCACACCACGGAACAGCGAGCTTCAGGAGAAACCGCCCCTGAGCCCACTTCTTCCCTCCTCCCCTCTAGCGACAAGCAATTGTCATCTGTTTCGGTAGACGCTGAAGAACCGAACAAACACAACCTCCTGAGTGGGCCAGACGGACATGAGAATGATGACGATGCAACCAACGAAAGCACACGTACCAAATATGAAGATCACAGCACCCGCGCCCAAGAAGGGACAAGAGTCGAGACACACGTTTCACAAACGGATGCCCAGCCGCCGAACACCTTCAAAGGAAACGTTCCTCCCCAGACGAATGCCCACATGACACATGACGCCGAAGCTAAAATCGCCATTACAAGGCATACCAGTGCTTCTGAACAACGTCTCCCATGCGAGCGAGAAGGTGTGGCGCTGACAGGAGGAGACTTCTTCGCCGCTGGTGACCCAGGTGCTGCTACTGGTACTGCCCAGGGTATAGTTATGCAGAGCCCTCAGCAATGCGCCGCGTACTGCGCCGCCAGCAGGGGATGCGCGTTCTGGACGATGGATAGAGAATCTGGCTTATGCTATTTGAAAACGCCTGCAGCACTATCGAGCTACAGACGTGACGCCACGACGAAAAACTTCGTATCTGGATCGGTGACTGCGGGATCCGACTGCCTTCTATGACCTCGGGCAGCCTTGGAAATTATTTTCAGAAATGATTAACCTTTCTTTTTTTAGCGGAACATGAGTCTGCAGGGGGGCCATGATACAGTCCGCGCACGTTAGAGCGGGAGATTTGCTGCACCAGTGTTTCGTCACAACCCCAAATGGTGAGAGGCGTAGACACGCGATGAACTGACGACCATCTCCAAGAAACGGCGCTTTCGCTGTGACGGAAGAAGAACGTCGGATGCCCGTTAGACGGCGGTAGCGAAATGGGATGGCCTTCATACAGGACCGCATACTGTAGCGGTGCCCTTTTGGTGGCCCCGCATTAGACACTATTGTGTGCCGTCCCGTTGTAAAAATAAATATTTGGTTCAGACATGGAAAAGACGCCTCCGCAACTTCTGCAGATAACACGATCACTTTCGTGTTGCTTGTAAACTGCATTTGTTATGTGCAACCCAACCGAAGAAATGATCGCATCTATCTGCAAAGCAACTAACGCCACCTTTGAACCCTAGCTTGAACTGCATGCATCGATCGTCCTTCGTTCTCTGAACAGGTAGTAGATGGAAGTGGTGCTCAGAGGCATGATTCACAGTTAGACTTTCGCACTATCTGGACAGTAACGCTACACGCTTAACAAATGTACGAACAGTCTTAGAGCGCTGGGAGAGACGACATTCGCGGCTAGCAAAAACAATCGATATATCCCCTGGTGGGGATCTCAAAGGGTCGAGGTTCTGCCCAGATAAGTCGACAAGATAGCACGCGAGAACGGAATAGGCTCTACAGCCATCTGCCTGAGTGGGTCTCTGTCGACAGCAAACAAGGCACGTTATGTACACACAATTCAGGTCGAGAACTCGGCAATTGTTGAGCACTGTCTCTCCACGCCACGTCAGCTTTTACGCGCAGCGTCAAAAACGGGCTCTCCAAAACGAGCACTGTCAACGTCTGAGCTGTCAACTCCTGATGAGTTACAGCATGATCAATAATGAAAGGCTACGAATACCAGCAACGGAGCGACACACGACTGTCCATAAAACTTTCTCCATCAACAAAAGGGAAGCTTTAAAAGGAAAACTAGGGTAGAATACTAACACTATTGATGGACGGGTGGCCACGTCAGCTCGCGTCATCGAGAGGGCTTTTACATCAAGGTAAACACGCCGTCTTTCGGCTGCCAGGACTCTAGACCCTAAAGAACACGTTTCGACAAGTTAAGTGACAGAGAGGACGTACGGCAAAGGCATCGACTCATGCAGAAAGAGACAACAATGAAACTCAGCCGGAAAGACGGAACAGTGTCAAAAAGAAGGTTCCCAGCCGGTGTGCCCATGCACACCTTCCTCTGCTTCTAAGGCACATTCCTTGTTGCTGTATGTTTACCACGAGTTCTCCGAGCCCGACCGGCGTCCTGCACAAACATGCAAACATGTCGGCCAAACGATAGAGGAAGTGATGAACAAGGATGTCGTATTCTCAGTGCCTAATCTGCGGGACCTATGACGACACAGTTTGCTTCCAAGACGCTACGAACACCGCAGAGAACAACTTACCCTGGAAGTGGATTAGAATGCAAATCAGGTCTTCACATTTTCGGTCACCACATTAAATAATAGCCCTGGCTTTCATCTCACAAATATGTTCGATTTATTCAGTCCCCCGTGTGAATCCCATTATTAGTTTTGAATCTGTTCTCACCTGCAGTCCATAGTAATGAATCCTTATAGGCCAGGAGCCGTAAGTTTACCCACGAATGATCTGGCCAGTTCCTCTGTGCTTGCAGCAAGTCCACGTCGTACATGGAGCTCCAGCTGCAGACATGGGCACCACCTAGGCGGAGTAACCCTTACAATCTACGTTTCAATCTCTACTAACGAAACCGTACGACGCGGCGAATTCGCTGCTTGGCAACCTCCGGCTTGTGACTCCCGCATCGTTGCCTCTATCTCACAGGAATCCAAGAGGGTTCCGTCGGACATCAAAGGGCACATGTACTCCGGAGCTGATGTCTTTCTTTTTCGCACTCGTCTGCTCGACTGACTACGCACACTACACACATCGGCCAGTCATTTATAAATATCTGGTGAGATACACCACACAGGGGAGCGTAGGACCCACCGGCTTTCCGTCGAAGTCAATCACACATCCGCCTGCCTCCTCCACAATTAGTACGCCTGCGGCGAGGTCCTGAAGCATACAGGGTCATAGGCACTCGAGTTTGAAAATTCGTCACTCCAAATACGCTTAGGCGTTGCAGGCAAATCGTGAAGGCAGCACCCACGTTCCAGCTGCCGCTGTTCCACAGCTTTGTGAGCCATTTTGACAGTCACCGTCACATATTTGCTGGGTGTCAGAGAGACTTACCCATTCCTTCGGGTTAAGCGCCTGATACGCATCCAGACGACCTGCCGCTGAGGACGCAGCCAGCACACACACACTATAGTGCATGAAACTCTGCCTTGTTCTGTCTGCCATGAAATGTACTGCGACAGAGACACTTGACACCCTAGAAGAGAAACGAAACTCATTTTCCCAGCACACTGCCGCCCGCCGCTTAGTGATGGATCGCCACCAAAACTGAGACACTTACCAACGTAGCAGAGCTCAAGGGCCGCCGATCCGTAATGTCGTACATCACGGCAGTTGTGCACGCAGTAAGTGACGTTGTTCATAACGGATTCTGCAAAGAGAAGCAGTTAGACGCACGCTGCTATGTGAGTTCCATTTTCTGTTGAAACGGATGCAGGCATACGACTGTGAACATAGGCACCACTTGAGTCAGAATACGAAGCTCTGTCGTCGAGTCGAAGACGTTAGATTTTGGTCAAGGCGAATGTCGATTATGTCTTGAGGCAACGTCGAAAACGCGAATAAAATTCGTGAGACTCTTCTCGCTTTGAACCGCGACGCCATTCCTCAGTCTTAGAAGCTTTGCAAGCCAGTGTGTTTACACATGGAACAACACACCTCAATTTCCACGTACGACAGAGTCTCGAGGCGATTTATATGCAACGAAAGGCAATAAAAGAGCTGTGCACTGCCCAGGCGGATCCAATGTAACTTGCATGCAGAATGCCTCGCATGGAACCCAATTCTAATCGAACTTACTCTCAACCTCGCGGGCGGCCGCTTGGGCAACAGGGTCGACGTTAGGCATACCAATCTGACAACCACATACACACGCTCAAATTCTCACCACGAGAATCCATCGAAGTCGCACACCACCAGCTTCTTGCATTGGCACCGGTCTACTGGTGCTGAGATGGGGCTAAAACACGCTCCTTTTTCCATTTCTTGGGTTTCTTGTTTCAAAACTTCGCTGCTAACGCAAATCGTCTACAGCCGTTCGTTGCCTCACTCAGTGTGTCTCCAGTGTTCCCTGGCGCTTTGTTTTTCTTCTTCTTTGGAACAACGCGGACACACTGTTTATCTTGTCCACCATCTGCCACACAGTGGACCTCCTGCCAGCGGCAAAAAGGGGTGTTTCGGACGGCTTCTTCCTCAGTGTTTGCGAACAGAACCTAAAATATCCTTTTTTATTCCACCATTCAGGTCTACAGAAGCCGTCGTCCTTACCTTGCGCAGCGAACTGACGGAAAAGCCGCAGCACACAACAGCACGAGAAGGATCCCGGCGCCCCGATGTGTGAATTCGTTCACCATTCAAATAAGCTCCTTTTCCCTTCTCAGCGGTGAACAGTTCTTCCTGTAGAGAAAGGGAGCAATGATAAAAAAGAAACTCACCCTCATGATACGCAGCTCACTCGCTGCCCGTAGCGGTTGCACAAGAAGACCCACCGACCGCCAGCAATACAAGAGCTCCTGCCAAACCACTTCTCGACGAGACATTAGGCACAGCGACAACATTCAATAATAGAGAAAGATGTCGGAGCGCATGCAGTGGCTACAGCAGTCCGATGGCAAACGACCGAATTCTCTCCTCGAACTTCCGCGGTAGTTCTTGGCGAGTGTTGCTGCAGGGTAATAATCTTCCTCACATAACAGGCAAGCGCATATATTCGCGACCAAAGGGGTTAAACTGGGAAGGAGAGACTTGACTGTAAGCCCAGCTAACGACTTACGAGAATTGGAGCATACACGACGCCTATGAGGACCTGTTTGTTGACCGCGAATCCAATCGACACTGAGTGAAATCCACAAAGAAGACCGACAGACTCGTTCAGCTACACCCTGGGACTCGCGCTCACAGGCTCGCTTTCATCCACCTACTCTTCGAAGACAGGTGGGTTCCTGAAACCACTAAGCATTTGTGTCTACCAGACTCGACAGCCGGCTTGCCCAGACCCGTGCAAATCCTGTTGCAAAGCACTGGAACTCTTTGAGACGGGCATGTAAACTAACTACGGAACAATACGGCGAATGACACACCGCACGATCCATAAAGACTCCATGGATTTCGTCTCTCTTTTGCCACTAAATCCAGCACATCTGCCTTGGACAACACTTAAGTCACAGGGGTCAGTTTGTGGTCCAAGTAAATCTGGCACACTGTGGCAGTCCCACACTCTGACAGCAGAAATGAGGCAGTGAAAAACGTTCTCTTGGCAGCCCTGCTTTTCCTGAGAAATATATACTACGAGTTGGACTAGTGATTTAGATCTTGAAGGCCTCTGTTTGCAGAATACAAGTTCTATTGTGTGCTTTTTGCTCGTCATTGACTACTGCGCTGCGTGTGTCTGCACGTGCACTCCACTCGCGTACGTTCCTTTCTTACCACAGGTATGAGGAATTGAATGCACAAAGTTCGTCGTCCCGTCAATCTGAAAAACCAAGAAAGAGCATTGTAAGCGGCGCCAGTGCAGCGAGTGGCTGACTGCACGTCATCCGTAGTCCCGAGAAAAGACTCGTTTCACGCTGTAGAAAATGGTAGCACGGAGCGAGGAACACTAAAACTGGAATGCATTATCCATCTGAGTTTAACGGGGCCTTCATCAGCGAGTAACTGTTTTCCGAGTCGCAAAAGTTGCGTGCGGATGATTCGCAGTTGGCTGCCAAAAAGAACCACCGTACTTCGCAAAGAAACCACTGCAGGCGTGTTTTTCCAGAGTTACCACGAAAAAGTCGGAGGGATGAAAAGTCACAGCAGGATAAGCCGAGCACGTTCCTGCAACCCAAATTCAGAGAACTGAGATGAAGGAAAAGTGTCGAGGACAGTGGGCTCTGGACGAAATCGTGAGGTTGCTCAGGAGTTTTGTGCAGGAGAGTAGCTTACCGGATCAATCACCCATGTCGGAGCGTCTGTTAGGCAATCACTCAACGTGCTAGATTCTGCAGACCGCACATGACATAAATCACTTCCTCTATGAAGCGTCAGTATTCACGAGACACGTCTGCATGTTCTCCCGTAGCCAAGCGGCAACAAGAATATCTCGCTGCAACTGAACAAGACTGCCTGCTAAACAGTCCCGAGTCTGGCAAGCTCTGCGAAATCGTGGCAAGTGTATTTCGCGAGACAGGCTTGCGATAGAAGTTGTACCGAGACACCGTCACATTCTGTCAGAACTGTAACCGAGGAAACTGTTGCAAGGTCCTAAGTTCCCATGACACTGGAGAGGTTGCCCACCTCTGATATATTTGACTAGCAGGCGAGTTGCTTCATTAAAAAAAAAGTTCTACTTTTTCTCTTTCTTTTTTGGGCAGAAACGCCAGTCCACGGTTTTCACAGGAAAAATGAGACACTGTCGGGTGCCATGCTACAGCCCGGTTTACCCTACACATGGTGATAGAGTCATCGTCATCCTCCCACTCTCGACACAAAGATCCGCGGTCGCCAGTGAGCGTGTAGATTGCCGTCCAATAAACGGATGCAGCTTTACTTGCTGAATTCACCTGAAGTACGCTACAGACGACCAAACTTGCCGTGTTTCGACGCACCAAATGCGTTCGTTTCATCGAAAGAAGACCGCCCCTGAACTCTATCCTCTTTTCCGCGCTATCGGTCGCAGAGAGCGCGCAGAAGAAATAAGGGCTGAAGATGGAACATGGGTCGAACGTGAAGAAGGAATCACCGGTATTCACAGACGAGGAATCCCCCCAGACAAGGAGTGGAATTCTGAGATGAGCAGAGCGATGTAATTCTCTTGCATCTACAATGTTGTCCAACATAACACATGCCAGTTGCAGCCGATTTGGTGACCGAAATGCGCAGTTTTGCCCCGTATTCTCACGTCGTTCACTCTTACCCTCGCACAAGAACTGGTGCGTTGGAAACGCCTCGTGGATCCTTTTCTTCAGGTGGTCTTCAATGGCTCTGTCGTATTCCGTGACAAGATCGGCGGGAGAGTCCTTCGTGTCGACCTTCTTATTCCTATCGTAGAAGAACGTTCGCAGGATTTCGCCTGCCTCACGGGCAATCGCTTGCACAAACTCCACGGTAACTTCAGACCCCGGCTTCGCTTCGCCGACAGCATCGGCAGGGTTCACAGTCGCCATCCTCACAAATACAAGAAGAAGGCCGCACAAAGACAGTTTTTCCCAAGCATGTCTCCACGCGCGGCGCAGCAGAATGACTGGCCAAGAGACAGATACGAGTAAAAAAACACAAAAAGAGTTTGAACTAAGCAACGTTGTGTGGGGACGGTTTTTCGCGTAGTCAGCGGAGCGATTTTTAGAAGAGGGCTCTGAAGAGGTAGCCAGAGGCGGTCGGGCACGGACAGAGGAGGATGCTAGGAAGAAACCAGAGAATTCCTGGCTCAAAAAGGGACATACACGAGTAACGCCGACTTCTTCTCCACACAAATTATTTCGAAAAAGATCCTTTAAAAACTATGAGTTTGACGGTGTTTGCGCGATCAGCTCCGGCACTTCGGTGACGGGTAGCGACAGCTAGCAAACAATGCCAAACTGCATGCTCATATTGTGCAGTCGATGCCGGCAAGGGAAAGATAACTCGGGAGCCGTGCGCGGATCTCTAACTGATTTTGTCACGCTTCTTTTGGAACCATCTATTTTGACACAATAGCATTTGCCTTTGTGTAGTGCCAGCCGTTAGAGGCTCACAAATCTACTTCCTTTAGACCGCCGATCTCAGAATCAGTATTTGTCGCAACATCGTCCACAGATGCAAGTGGACGGGCACCCTGGAGGTAGTAAAAGGAGAGAATGCACCGATAAGTGACAGGAATAAATGTGACTCTTCATAGCGAGTTTCGCTGGTGAATAGCCTGTGTTCATATGGAATAGATTTAGAGTACCTTCGAACATAGGTCTACCGTATCGGGCAAATCTAGTCGGTAGACTGTTCGAGGAGACAATACAGATAATAGTCCAGGTTTAATAAGGGATAACATACGCATTAGTAAACTGCCTGACTTGGATGGAAACACTTTTAACGCCGCCTCACCTGGTGAAGACAGTAACTTTCTGCAAATCGCTAAGCTGTCAGCAGGAGCTCGTCACCAATAAGCGGGGTACCATTGTCCACGAAGTCATAGAAACTTAGTAGCACTCATGCATGCCTTCCAAAGAGAAAGAGCTGAAATACGGTTCAAATGCCAGGCCCGTGCATAGACCCAAAGAAAAAGTGTCTCCAGCGTGGGTGTTCTACCTCTGTTGGCAACGGCTGATACACGAAACGCCATCTGTTGAATGCCAACAGGTCACCAGAAACAGAGAGGATACGCTT
The DNA here is from genome assembly GCA_000447165.1 of Hammondia hammondi. Taxonomy (NCBI): domain Eukaryota; phylum Apicomplexa; class Conoidasida; order Eucoccidiorida; family Sarcocystidae; genus Hammondia; species Hammondia hammondi. Next base: position 13,507 of record AVCM01000888.1, read on the forward strand.
TCTCATCCTTGGTGTTGCTTTGCGCAGTACCGAGCAGGATGCGCACAGGTGAAGTATGCTTTTTCCGTCCACCTCACTGGAAGATGCTGTTGACAATTTGGCTACATCACACCAGGAGCTGGAGAATCGCGAATGTACATGATGGGAGCCTCAATAACTCTGGGGATTCTACGCTTGTACTCCACCACGTTTATGTGGAAAACACGCGCATGGAAAAGTAGATGTGGAAGAGGAAACATTTAGTTTCGTGTAGCAACTATACACAAAACACCGGCAAAAGAGCAGTCAAAAAGAACTCACGGTTTGTCGACTGTTTCTAGGGTCTGTCTACAGTTCTAAGGGGAAAATCCAGGTAAATTGCTGCTTGTACCGTGCTTCTCCTTTTCTTTCAGAGCTGGGAATCGCGATATTCCTTCCCTGTATGCCAGGAGTGAACACAATGGGATCGGATGTTCTCTAGCAATGAACAGGTATCCATGGTATCAGGAAAAAAAACAGGTATTCCTAGTTCATGCCTCAGTCCTCGCAGCAGTCTTCAGAAAGCCATCAAGATAGAGGGAGAAAATTGTCAGATTCCCGCAGGCTGTGTTCTGTTCGACGCGTCTCTTCAAGAGCGGAATCCGTCGTTAAGCAGCGGTTGTCTCACTCTCAGCCAGTGTTTCCGAGGACCGATACAACTTCCAGCTGATGCCCATTGAAAACTCACCCTCAGGTGACCTGGTGACCCAATAGCTTTAGTGCAACAGGTTAGAAAAAACGTATGGAAACAGGTCTCCTACATACCTCTTGTCACGTAACGACTTCTTCGATTCCGATCCGCGTTGGAAAACTAACAGCTGCCGAGAGGCTACCCACAGAAAAAACATTCACAGCGGGTATTTCAAGTGACCCTCTGAACTTCTCCGTCGGCCACAGAGGTTCCGCTTTTTCACGGTCAGGGCCGCTTGTGTGACAAGAGACCTGCTGTAAGCAACAGATCGTGCAAATGAAAGGGGTACCTTTCTGACGGTGACTGAAATTTATCCGTGAGTTTCCCCCCCTGATTTCCGCAAACTCTTGCACCAGTGTGCGGCAGACAACCGGGCAAACACGTCGAGAAAGTGAGTGTCTTGTGTTCACGTCAGTCAACACCCACCGCGATTCACGACTGCTCCCCAGCGTTACCTCCAGCCTTAGGTGTGTTTCAGTAATAACCCGAAAACACTGCACTTGGAACGTCCCTAGCACAGACCACCCTGTAGAGTTTCTACGTCCTTACAAATCTCAACGAAACGCTTCCACAGACAGTCAAACTCATTCCCCCCTTCTACCTGACTCTTCAGAAGAGTCTCAACTGGAAACTTCTTGCTTGGCTCCCGCGTCCGCGGTAACCCCAGACAGTTGACGGTCATCGGAGCTCATAGCACAGACGACATTAGAGGCTTCACATTTTGTTTCGATTGGCAGCTGCACGCTTTCTGGCTGCCACTCCTGAGCAAGTCCTGAGTCGGCTGTGCGGGTTTCCCCAAACAAACTCCACTCTCATAACGTTCATAGCTCTGTCCTTCGCCTCCTCTACATCGTGAAAGACCCTAGCTGGGCAAACGGATCCACTTTGGAGGAACTGGCACTGCCAATTCCTCCCGCCTGCTCAAAGAGCGGCTTCCCCGCATGATTCGCGTTCGAACTAGCAGCGGGGCTTGCAAGCCCCGCAAATGGGTCAGAAGCAAAACCTAAGCCCGGCTTGGTGGAGGCAGCTATTCCATTTGCAACTGGACTGAGGGAAGCTGGGCAGCCTGCTGGAGGCGGATGTGGACAGAGGCT
>AVCM01000889.1:0-10610 GCA_000447165.1 Hammondia hammondi
GGGGGGGGGCCGGTCGGCGACATCGTCGAAAAGGGTAGCGAGGCACAGCGACTAGACTTGGAGCAGAGGGTTGTATCACATTTCTTTCTGTAGTCGTTTCACGCAGCTTTTTTGGAGTCCACAGTGCACCATGGGGTGGAAATAAGACAGGTACCGCTATTTTCGCGACTGGAGAAGGCAGGGAAGAGGCAAATTCGCCTGTGCCAAAATCCGTGATTTTCTATTTTATTGGAATTTTAGTGGCTTTGCTTCTCAGCCTTGTTAAAAAGTTAACGGGATAGTTAAGGAAGCAGTGCCCGCCAGGGCACAATATCACCTTTGTTGCTTTTGAGTTCCATTGTGCGGTCTGGAGCTAACCAAGCACGCAAGTGCGCAGAAACACAAGCATTGTGTGTCATTTCCGAGATTAGAGAACATACCTGTCTAAAGTGCGGTGGTCCACGTTACTCTGGATCTGAGCTGGAAAGGAGAAGCGTTGTCGTCTCGCCTTCGGTGGAGACTGTGTCTTCATCTACGCACAGGCTGCTGTGTGGAAGTCGCGTACTGCTTCATGAGGAAACCGGCAGCCGCGCTGGACAGGGTAGTGTTACAAACATAAAAAATTTGCGTTTTGCCGCGTCAATATAGCTTTCCCGTATGTGCCGCCGTGACAGCATCTATATTTTCTGTCTGATCGCTGTAGGATGTAGTGGGCCTTATCGGGCTGGCGTGAACTGAGAAAAGGAAGAACTAGGAACACGAATACACGTAGGAGTCATCAATTTCAGTGGATTGTGTGCTTCTGGTGGATGTTATAGTTTTCGTTCTGTCCTGCTCGTGTTCCGCCTTATTCTGGGTGGTGGTATTCTCCATTCAGCGGTGGAAGGTGTTTTCGGCTCTACAGATCAGTCTGCGGTGAGCGAATACGTAAGAGAAGTAGAACTCCATTAGCGGGAGAGGCAATTTCCTCCGCAGTTTTATTTTCAGATTTATATGGCCATGGTTTTAGACTCCTGCTTTCGGTTTTTCTCTGATGTGCGACGCGCACTTGTCAAATTGCAAGTTTCCTCCCTTTTATAGTGCATGCGAAATTTTTCCTTATGCAACACATTCTGCGGGTCCCCCAACGGTCAGTGCGCTTTTGATAGCATTTCACTTCTGGGGTTCATGAGATTGAAGATTCGGTATAACAGCAAAGTCAAATTGGCAATTCAGTTGCAACTGCTTCTGCCACTAATCCTAGAGGTAGGCGACATTCAGTCTTTTGCATATGCTTATTTTTCTGCGTACTGCCGGTATGCTAACTGCGGCGGCATGGTGTCGTATTCACCACAAATGCCCTAAAGCACCCTTCACCCAGAGGAGGCTGGGTATAAGCTACCTACTAGAAATTAAGGTCAGAATATCTAGAACCTCTGCCCGTTATGTTCGCTTTGCAGCCTTCGGTCATCTAACAGTCGCCTTCATTGTTTCGTGACGGCTGTCAAACAGGTAGTTGATTGCTGTTCATTGTGCGTCTTGTGCTGTCGTGCTCTGCTTAGCATGTACACAGAGTGTCACTCCTCTGTCCTGTGAAAGGGGGATGAAGTTTCTAGTGGCCTGGCTAACAAATAATTCGCAGGCTTAGGTTATACGTCAAAACGTTTCTTTTGTATGAGGCGTCCCTTCCGCAGCTCTCTACAGAGAGATGTGTGGGGAAGAGGGGGCAAGACATCCAAAGATTCATTCCTCAGAAACACGTCTTCTAAAGATGTAGAGCACTCTCCAGTGATGGAGCAGAAACACTCCAACAAACATCTGTCCTGTCGAACCTCGAAGCAGATACCACCGACTGCCTACAACAGACGTCGCCGTAGCGTCCCCGCCCTCATCCAAAAAAGTTTCAGGCGATACTGTATACGCCCATACCACGGTTCCTCCACAAACAGCTGAATTGGTATCAAAAGCAGACCAACTGAGAAGCCAGCTCACGCCGAAGGCCAAGCGTCTTCGGACACTGAGAAAGCACGACTTTAGATAATCTACCTCTGGCGAAAGAATGGCACACATCAATCGCCCTCACGCTTCAGAACCATCCAAGTTATCGTTGAATAAAACATATCAGGCTTCATTTTGCTGCATCGAATCCGACCTCTTAACACTCTCTTGTCTGCCTTCACTTTGCTTCGTTGTGGTCGGAACATTTCAACGGCCCGACTCTCGTGTAACGTTCTGCTTCCACAATCAACTGTCCGACACCGTGTGTCTCGTTTCATGTTGCTCCCACTAGATGTTTCGTCGCATATTTCGTGGGGACCCACGGTCGCCTTTTTATTTGTATTTCGCATTCCCTGCTGACATTACACACCAAAGTTTACGCTGAGCCCCAAATTACCGGCTGCCTCAACACCCTTGACAAAGCCCTGGTTTCCCAGAATGCCTCCAGCTGCTCCAGCAGCTGCGGCTTCATCAGGGAGACAACTGACATTGACGTGTAGTTTCCCTTGTCTAGCGGCGGCAGCTAGCTGGAGATTGGTGTCAGGTACCCGGTAGGCTGCGCCGAAAGAGAACGGCGTTGGTTGCTGAGATTGTTGGATGTGTTGTTGAAGTTGTTCTACCTGCTCTTGCTGTCTTTGAAGAACTTGGAGGAGAGCCTGCTGACTTCGCGTTCGACGAATTTCTTTCTTGGTCTCGACATCACGCTCTTTTTCCCAATTCGCAAGGTGTTTCTGCAGCTGCGCCCGCAGAGTGTTCGCCCCCCACCGCCGTCTCTGATCCACATTAGGAACGGCACGTCTGAGCAAGCCCTCAAATTCCTGCATCCATTGGGCTGAAGGTGAATGCCCGTTCTGCTTATCAAATGCGCTCGGGGAAGCCTGGGGTCGTAGTGTGGATTTCTCTCCGTCGAAACCTACCGAGGAAGACGTGGACGAATTGACCCTTTGCAGTATGTGCAGAAGCAAAAGGCTCATTTGCTGTTGAAACACTGCCCGGAGAGAGGAGTCGAGGATCGACTCCAGCCGCTGCTCTCCCTCCGCCATAGCAGCTGCCACTTCAGTTTCCTGTGGGGGCTGCGAAGACTCAGCACTCCTTGCGGACTTGGCAATCGAGGAGGTGGCTACAGCCCGAAATCTCTGTCGCGCTCCGTCGATGATATCTGAGGCAGTCGAACCTTCCAGAGGCAGCTTCAGGCTCGCTAACGACGGGAACACGCTACCTTCCTTTTCCGATCTGTTGCCGTGCTTCTCCCGTTCGCTTCCGCCGCTGTCTTGTCCCAAACCTTTGCGAAGGAGCGTTTCACTCAAATTCTGCAAAGCTTCTGTCATCTTCGCGATACGCCCCAGAAAGTCTGAAGCAGCCAGTCCGACCGCGGCGTCGACAGAAGCCCGAACACCCACTCTTTTTCCGACGGCGTCGTGAATATACAGCGGATGGACGAGTTGAGTGCACGGAATACCGAGAGTCTCCTCCGTTAGTGGGTTTCCTGAAGGCGAATCGCCGTCGCTACCTTCTCCTTTCCCATCAGGACTCTCCTCGTCCTCACGTGCGTCCGAACCTCCACCCGTCGTTCCGTCCTCCTGGACGTCATCAGACGAGAAGGCGAGAGCGAGATTTCCAGAAAGAGATTTCAGAAGCGGGAGAAGTAATACATGAAACGCCTCGCGTGCCTCCATGGGTGTTTTCTGGAGAGGACTGAATGTGTAACCTTGCTCCTGCACCTCAAAATGCGCGACACCTTTTTGAAAAATCGATCTTGTCACTAAAGGAGAACGGGCGGTCGATACTTCAGCTTCGTGTACAGCAGAGCTTTGACCCGCCTCCGGATGCGAACAAGGGGATAGAGAAGCAACAGAGGGTGTAAACATATCAAGAATGTTAGGACCATTGGTATCGAACAATGCAGCCCCCAAGCATCCCCCATATTTTCTCGTGTTAGAAGCGGCGGAGAAAGCTGGTGAACTCAAGGTGCTCGACGACGAAAGTTGATAAGGATCAACCGACCGGTAGGAAGGAAGAGCGAAGGACGAGAGAGAAGTGGCTGCTGGAGACGTGTACAAACGAAGACCATCGGCAACAGTGACCAAACCTGGGAAAAGGACGCTGCTGATAGACGATGGGATGAAGGCAGCGGTGTCAGACGAACAGGGGAAAAAAGGAGCGACCAGGGTAAGAAGGGCGGTAAGCAGGAGGACAAGTATAAGTGGAGGAACGGAGAAAGCGGACGGCCATCTTGACGAATGGCGCGGGGAAGGGGAACTCATTGGGATGTCGGCGACGTGAAACTGTTTCCGTGAAACTTCAATTTTTGATGCGGCAGCAGCTTCCGACGCATGTCCGGAAGCTGCGCAAGACGGCGGTTCTGCCGGAGAACAGCTAAAACCACGCATACGACGGCCGCAACAAAATGTTGTCTGTGTCAAACTCCTCTTCCGGATACACTGTGAAGTCTTCCGGTGGAGACAGAGAGACGCCATCTCCGCACACGACGGACACACACAGTGCGAAGAAAGTAGACAGCGTCGAAGGAAGGTAGGAGAGGACGACAGTGGCCGTACCCGAAGCCGCCCCACGAAATAAAAAAAAGTCGGCTGAATGGTCTCAAACATACAAAGACACAACGCCCTCCATGGATCGATGATTCTGCTGAAATCGTCGCAAAACACCAGTAACAAAGTAACTGTGTGTCTTGCCCGGAGCGGTGCCGCATGCACCCACGGGGCCCGACAGAAAAAGCAACGGACACGCGTTACCGGACGGTGTGACTGGTCTTTTCACGTTCGGTTCAGTGTCGCGATCTGGTAAAAGCCGATCAGTTCCCGAATTTCGCTCGTCAAACTGTTTGCTTTCCTGTAGCATTCAATTTCGGCGAGATGCAAATTCGTCACCAGGCTCGCCGCGGTACTCTTGAAGTTGTCGGGGGAGTTGCCACTGAATTACCCTCTGTTCCCACGTTGCCTCTTCCGCATGCTTCTTTCTACCCTACCCCCCGACAGCTCGTGAAGATTTTTTCATTCCTCAACTCAAAAATCATCGTCTGCCTTCTGCAGGCCGAAAATGGTGAGGTCCAGCGCGAACCCCTCCGGGAGTGTCCGCTTTATGGTTGTACCATATCTGGAGGATTCACTTTCGAATGGGTCCCCAGCATATTTTTCTCCTTGCAGACCTGTAGAACTTCTTTTTTCGTCCTCACCTCGTATAGAGCGCAGGCCGCTTCTGTGATTTCACTTCCTATTCACTTTCTTCACGCAGTCAATCTCGAATGGGGGACCGTATCCCCTCGTGACCGAGGCACAGGTCCGCCACCATATCGTGGCACACGGCGCCAACATAGCGTGAACGGCGTATAGGCTGACACTAGGTTTCCAGAGAAGCCACTAGTTTTTGCGCATGGGGAGGAGACCTCCAGCATTATCAAGAACCGTCCTTCTTCACGTGATGGCGCTTTCGTGGTAGCCTATAATGTATCACTCTCAGGTATCGAAAAACCGTAAGCGTGTTACCCGGTTTCCCCTCCATGCCACAGGTTGGTGGTCCATGCTGACGTCTATGACTGTCGAGTTTGAACGAGATAGAGCGTCGGTTTCTTAGACACACTCCAGCTGCCATGAGAATGTTACTGTGCGAGTGGTAATGCACTGTCGAAGACGTCAGGCGCCTGAACATGTAAAGTCAACTCTGCAAATAATGAATCACAGCTTTCGACAAAAACTCTTATGCGGGGTGACCACGGGGATTCTGCCGGGAGTGTCAGTCCGGGGGTCAGCAGGATGCTAAGGCTTCAATGAAGCAATTATAGATAGGCGTCTAGGGAAGAAAAGGCAGGCTCAAATGACAAGTTGCGCCGTCACTCACGATCACTGTGACGTCCACTGCATGTAGTTTCCCTGGTAAAAATAGGCAATACACGGTCATATTTAGCTTATATCTAAACTCCCTGTCGTCAAAGTCCATGTTCATCCCATGACACTTCACATGTCCCGTAGACGCTTCTACAACGCTGCAAATTCACCTACGGTGTTGACGGACACACCGATGTCATGTGTTCCTTAGCAGTATGACTGCGCATGATCCCCTGTCCTTGTCACTTCTTCCCGTAAACTAGTTTCTTTCATCAGCATCCTGAAAACATGAAAGCAAACAGACAGACATGACACCGCCATGACATACCACAGTGCCTGGTACACGACATGACCCCTCTGCCACATTACGGACACTAAGACCTCTAAGAACCATTTTCAGTCATCGTTGAAAGAGCGGGCATTGGCATACAGAAATTCCTTTAAACAGGACAGTTACGAAGTGAAAGCACTGTTACCACAGGAAACCGTAGCAGTCGCATAAATGAAGGTGATTGACAGGTGAGCTGTGTGAAGCGTCTGGACCCTCAATTGCAGAGGGTTGACGCGACGGGCAGCAAGCAGTTTTTGCAAAAGGGTTCCTCAGTAAGCAAACCATACACAACTCACAAAAGGAAACTCGATTGCACGAGCCGACTCAATCACATTAATCGTAAACAGCCAGGGCTGCCCACAGTAGGTGAAAGCCTCCGATGGTACTTCCATGTAATCCGAAAATCCACCTGCCAAACAGTGGACCAAAAATTAGTTTACATTGACATTTATACGTATGCACTACAAACGAAGAAAGGATTCCGAAAAAGAAGACCAAAAGCTGCTGCTGGCTTGACCAACCGGCTACACAGCGTCTTACGAATATCATACAGCAGATAAGAGCGCTGAGTAATACTGTTTGGCAGCCTATACAGGACCTAATCTCCCATATCGGAGCATGCATCCCCAGCAAGCAGCTGGTGACGTCAGTCAGTACTCGGGTATCGAAAAGGAGAAAACAAGAGGCACATGTGGCCATCCCTGTGGATGCACCGTAATATGCTTAATCTTCTGGGCCACTGCATTTTCCAACGCGTGTGCTCCCTCGCATCGGCTGTCTCCATTTTCCTCGAGAAGGACTCCCCAGTAAGACCAGGAGAATCATTAATACAAGCAGCCCGCACAGATACTGCATAGGACCTGCTATGGCCAGCGTCCCCATACGCGGCCGCGTCCGACGTAGCTGGATTGAGGTTTTTTCGCATTGTTACCTCAGCGCCCTCTTACCGAAAAAAGACCCTGAATTAATAATCACTTTAGAGCTACAAAGTGGAAACAAATGTCGTCGTGATTCGGTGACCATTCCGTAAACTACGGGGTGACTAGGTTATCCTGTTCAACCTAGCAGTGCGTACATCTTCTTCACTCGCCCCACGAACCACCAGTTCTTAGGGTTTCGACAAGAACAGTAGTTCAGGACCGCAGGTAGGCAACTCATCAAGTGCTCTCCGTGGTTTTGCACCGATATCGTATATCTTATCGCCGATCTTCAGAATACCACAACCGAGGCGAACGTCACCTGATGGGAGTTTCCCACAGTGTCAAAACCCATCTGACTGAAGAGAGGAGTGTCCGGATGTTCGGGATCCACATCATAAACCAGGACAGGAATTTACTAGCCTGTCGAAGAAAAAGCATAGTAGATATGACCAGTGTCTAGGACGGTAGCCGATGCATCGCCTGCCGTACAGAAGGTGTACGAGGACCCATAAGCCTCCGTCAGATTGAAGACAACACTAACAACTGAATTCCTTGTTTGGGGAGGCTCTTGCTGAAGCGATATGGGAGGTGAGTCAACAAGCTGTGCTCCTTAGCATCACACTTTTTTCCAATTCTATAGGACGACAGTGATTTTGGGTTTTAATGAAGCAACCAATGAACGCCCAGGCCACATTCAGTGCTGTGAGCCCTACAGGGCTTCTGCGCCTGGAGTGTTAAAACAAATCACTTTATGCATCACTCTTCCGAGAGGGTGACGTTGCGTGCAAGACGGAGTATATCGTGCACAAGTGAGAATGTCACATACCGAACAATAGGTCGGCGATAGGAGGATCTGAGGCTTGTGACAGTTTTTGTGGCACTTGCCTGTAGGGTTTTGGTTTGTTCCTCCAACATGGCCCTTCGTGGCAGGTCATCGTGCTTATTCTGCCTGCCTACTTTACGTTTTCTACGAAAAGCGACCGAGGACGTCGACACGAGGCTCCTCGAGGTATCAAATGACAGTATGCTAGCTGAGACACAATACACAGTCTTTGAAAAGGTCGCTGACCAATTGCAAAAGGCTCTAAATTCAAGAAAATATATCCGCATACATCCCTGATATACTTACTCCACAAAACAGCGCTTTGGATCGGTTCGCGTGAGCTGCTCCCCTTCTGTATTTTTGGGAAACCAAGCTAGTGTTTCCTGCCCTTCCGGTGATACAGACAATGACATGCCGTTCTTCACCCTTGAAAACAGAACCACGAAAGAGTCGACGAGAGGACGGTAGCAGTGACACCAGGTAGCGTGATGCCTTTAATCCTCCAGTCAGCCTGATAGCATCGGGAGTCTCAGTTGACCACAGAACCTGTTTTTTCGGTCGTGTCATTTCGGAACCCCTCATGATGTTGATGCTGGCTGATACACGAGATCATAGACAAATAGCTACTATTTTTCGTTGAAAGCAAATCTACGAGGAATCGAGCTTCCGGATGATACATGCTGGAACCCGCATTCGCGACATCTGCTTCACGGCGGTGGACCCGTGCAAAGCATCCCGTATACGAAATGTATAAATGTGTTAGTGGCAGTCCCAGCTTTTCTGTGCTGTCAAGAGCCCTGGAAGATACAGTGGTCCCCGACATCCTCCGGCAGGATCTCCACTCCTAGTGGATTGGCAGGCTCACTCGAAGGGAAGTTCTTGAGGAGGTCCCGTGATTCTTGTTGACGTACACCTGAAGAGAGAGCTGCTCAACAAGCGACGAGCACCTTAAGTTGGATAAATGAACGCAGAGGTAAACTGACACAATCGATTGACGCTCTCCCCAAATGTCCGACGGAGAGAGCAACCATACACGGCTGAACAATGAGCGCCGTCGAAAAATGGGTGCTCTCTTCATGACGCTGTTTACGGTCTAAGACCAGGTCCTCGAACATCTCCAGACATCGACCTATGTAACCTTTGAGAACCCGACGAAAATGAAGGCCAGCAGCAGGCGATTCAGCTCTCGCCTTGAAGAAAGAGAGTGCAGTGGCACAGAACAAGCCGTTGTACAGAAAGACAAATTTCTGCAAAGGTCCGAATCGTCGCTCTTGATGCTCTACTGACTGGTGAATAGAGGGAGGCTGGCTGAGGGCGAGCAAGCATCCGACTTGCCAATCACAAACTCACAAATGTCTCCATGCCACTGGCGCTGCATATAACGACGCATCTGGCACTTACCGCAAGGCGGAACGCACCCACTGACAGGGGAGCACAAGGCATAAAGTCTCATTGAGCCTCTGTGCGGTGTAAGATGACAACACTAACAACTGTGCAGAACATACACAAGAGATGCGGCGGGGCGGGCGTAATCCAAAGCTAAAGGCGGATACAGGACCCTCTTTAATTCTACCGATTGCATTGATCGCTCTCGTTACCTATGATGTACCACTAGTGTTGAGTTTGAGTGCTGAAGGACGAGTGCGTGACGTTTTCTGGCTATGTGTATCTGCATGCAGCTGCGCGGCAAACATGGGACTGTTGGTGGGGATAACTCTCTTTCACCTTAGGAGTGCCTTTAAAAACCGATGACCTATTTGTTCAGGCTCGAATCTTGCCGCAGGCTCGTCTCGAATCATTCACCATGATAGCGTGTTTTGGAGTGCAGCGACGCGCAGCTTGTTATTGTTCAACTGTTTCTCGGAGTGACAGAAAATCAGCAGGTCCGACAACCCTGGAGTGATATTCCGAATGTCGTTGTCTCACCCAAATATCATAGGCGGCAGACACGCTACAGACCACACTGACTACGTTTCCCTGTTTTCGCCCCCTGTCCATCTACCCTTTCGGTTTTCACGCCGTAAGCTGCCACTTCTTCCTTGAATCACAGCCACCCTGTAATCAGCATTTTTACTCGGCGTGACAACGCAATGCTTTCGGAACGAGCGAACTACGTACGTCGAATTTGACGAGCGTTACTAGATTCATTGTTCGCGACTTCCTAGACTGAACCTAGACTAACTCGTTGGATAGACACGACAAAGGAAAAAGCATCGAGAAGCGATCGTAATTCGAAGAAGCTGAGTCGCGTCCAATTTCTTGGGGTGCAATAGTTCTGGGAAACCACTGTCGTGGTTGCTGCTGTGTCGCGTCGGCAACGCCAACACGTCTCCGCATCGATCACCCCACGAAATAATACACCAGCGGCGTTTTCCACTTTCAGCGGTCTCACTAGCGTGGGTGAAAGCCGCGCGGGCAAGTGGAGGAAGGCTTCCGATTCCGAACGAGACTGCGCGCTACCGAACGAGATCCGGAAAGGCCCCTCAATTTTGGCGTCTGGTCGCAAAGTATACGGCGACCTCCTTAAACCGGGAGCGCCACAGCACCTCGCTCCGTGTCTGCGGGTGATCCCAGCTCAGCGACTGTGAACTAGCTTCGTGCTGATGTCGATCCAGCTGGAATCAAATATGTGCGGACCCTGCTCAGCGCAGGGAAGCTTATCGATGGTTTCCGCTGGCTGTGTCGACATATTAGACGCGTTTGCGTCGACACGCATCGGTGCAACTGCGAAATAATCG
>AVCM01000907.1:0-12058 GCA_000447165.1 Hammondia hammondi
GATTCACGATGACATACGCTGTCGCTCCCTCCAGTGCATAACCGTCCGCGCATTCCCCGCCACATAAAATACGGGGAGTGGGCGGAGGGTGCCGTGCGGGCTACAACCGCCTCCTCGTATTGGCCTGCGCGTTGAGCGCTGTCAAAAATTGGTCACCAGAATGCGCGACCCAGCGGAAAATCACACGTGGCACACCGGCAAAAGAGCGAAAGAGCGCTGCGGAGAGAGGGTCGTCAACAGCTCACGCCAATTCGAAGGAAAGACAAACAAAAACGAGCAAAACGATCAAAGGCAGTTTGGACAGTGAGAACCTGCTGTGCTTCCACCATGCCGCGGAATCTGGCTGACACCCGGCTGAGAACGCATTCAGCGAATGCGACAAAGCACAGGGATGCAACTAGCCGACCTCTTCATTCAGAAACCTCCCAGCGGTAAAACGGTAGATTTTTGAGTTCGTGTCACACAAAATTTGCCGTTCGTGTATAAAACGAACTCTTTGCCACGCAAAAGGATCGACGGGTTTCTGCGCTGCTCTCACAAAAAGGTTATCCTGGTCTATAAATGTGGAAGGATGGCGACGTCAGAGCATTTCTACGATCGAGGGACAGTGGGGGTGTGCAAGTGCCAAAGAAGCATTTATTATCCATTCCAAAGGGTGAAACTTGACTAACATCGAACGCATCTGTCGCAACCACCGCTAGGAGACATCAGGACGAGCGACGGCGCGTTCTTTTTGGTCTCGCGTGTCTCACCAAGGACCCATCGCTCGATGTTCATCTAAGTCAAAAGGCGCGCGCCACTTCGCAGAATCGCGCGCTCAAACGCACGATACTTTGGCTTGCCAAAAAACCGGGTCGTTCACAGATGGCCGTCGATAGCTTGTCGAAAACCAGGATCTGCGGTCTGTGCCGATCGAGACGCCGAAAGCCTCGAAGATGGGCGACTTGTTCTGATGCCATGAGTTGCATTGTAGTGGACGAACGGAACGATCCCAAATCCACACATGTGCCCATCTACACTAAATCACGTGAATTCATTGTATTCCAAGCTTGCATCCTTCAGGAACACTTATGAGAGTGCAAGGTTTTGTGTGCTTGATGGTAGCTGCATTGTTTTGAGTGTGGAGGTATGAACATCTGCAGCGCGACCAGTGTCGCCAGGACCATTTTCGATGCAGGACCATGCCCTGGTGTATTAAAAATATTTATCCTTCTCCAGGACTACGATCCTATCGCCTCACGTGCAGAGTACCCGGGTGTTGATACGTTTAAGAGGTGGAAAATCTCAGCCCCGACGAGGCTTCCATATAAAGATGGAAGCTAAAAGTAAATGGGGAAGTGTAACTGAACGTCGGCCAAAATATTTAGGCTGGGAATGGCAACGGAGAGTCACGTAAATATGCAAGACTGAAGTCAGGAAACAACATGCACAAGATGAGCTTTCCGTGCAATGGGGTATCAGCCCTGTGGTCACAATTCTTTTTCGGAAAGCCGTCAAGTGATCGAGTCTGTTCGGTGGGTCTTCTCCCCGCAGAACATTAAAGTGGTACGCCGCATCATTTAGGTAACCTGACAAAATGAGTTAGGAAATTGTTCCCTTCAAAATCACAGTTACATTCCCTCAGTATCACTAGTGCCGCTTGAGCTGTCAGAGTCAGACACTCCCCCTTGCAGGGTGATTGTGCTGATTCTGTTACCAACCGATACGCACACCTTCTGAACTTCGATCCAAATCCAGGCAGGACTGGGTGCTTCCACAGTAGCACCCGCCTCAACCTGAGGCTCCTCCTCTGCTTCGGTTTCCGGACGGTTGCGTGCGACCTGAATGGCAAATGAAAAATTCCAGTGGGAGCACGTCGCACTCCACTTCCCAAACACTCCACGGGGCTGACACAACATTAGAAGATCGTGCGCTGCCTCGTTTGTCAGAACGGTACTCATGTTCAACAACTCTACCTACGCACATGCGGCTGACAGGGTTAACGACTTTAGACCGCAAAACACGCGTGAGCTTCCAGTGTACTTACACTGTAACAATCACCCGCAAGATAACTTCTGCACTTTGTGGGAGTCCCCGGAACGGAGCTTTCCACATTGCGATTTTCCACGGCTGATTCCTGCGACCCTGCTTGGGTATCCCGAAACTGCTGCAGGGCATCTTCTATCTGTAGCCAGCAAACCTGGCCCCCATCAGCGTCCTCAGCTGTGTCGTCATCGTCGCCAGAGGATGGCGAGTGCTGTGCGGTTCGCCGGTCTCCGTGAGCTGACGCTCGGGATGTTATGTGGAGTGCAGGGCGGATGTCCTGCATTGCAACACGGAACAAAACGTCATTGCCAATGAATCATGAGCATCTTTCGCATATGAACAGGCGCTGCACGCGAGAGTGGCTTACTTCCTCCAGACTGCAAATATCCACGACCCACCAAGCAAATGCAGCTTACTTCTGCCGTCCAAGCCAAAGAGACGTGAGGACGGAAAGGACGGAAAGAAAACGGCTCTCCTCCAAACCGGGTCACAATCTCGTCGACACATTTTACCACCGGGGCCACCTAAGGGAAAAGAAACCGCAGGAACAAACGTAGGTCATGGAAAATATTTTAACAGTCGATCAAACCTTTGGTGCTGCCGCCTTACCCAAAGCACCCTAGCTGTCACCACAGCAGCCATTCACAGGAAATCACCAGAAGAACTGCGGACCGCGCGCCAACAGCAACGTTACTATGATGGCGGACGTCAAGAAGGGAATGGGGCTGCTAGTCGCATTTGTTAAACACCTGCAAACGTACCAGGTGGCTCGCACAAGTAGGCGATGCCGTAAGAGCGGCGAAAAAGCAAGAATGGTCCGCATTGCTGAAGATATCCAGATGCGTTTGTAGTTGCACGGTGAAGCTGATCCACAACACAGACAAGCTGGGAAGACAGAGTCAACGCGTTCGAAGTGCCTATGTCTTGGGTCACGTCGTTGCATCGAAATCCAGTGATATATATACAAGCAACTATAGCCAAACACTATTCATCGGTGAATTCCTCTTCACGTCGGACCCTCGGCTGCGATCACGGCATCGAAAAAACCCTATTCTAATTTCGTGCGTATATGAAGTGAATATGTTCTAATGAGTATTCCCACTGTATGCTCGCCGGTTTCGTCGTGGCCACCGCAGAGTTATGGATTATGGATATACGTTTCTATCTGTCTGTCAATGAAAATGAGAACACATCCTGCGAGAAAAGGACGTGGCTGTCTGAGGGGCTGGAGAGGTGTTCGTATCAGAAGCTATGCCTTTCAAGAATGTCCGTCCCCTATCTTCTCAAAAAGCACCCAGCTGTCAAAAATGCAGCCCGACACTCACACTCACGGAAGCACATATTGCTTCCTCGCGAAAGGGCAGTTTTTCCCCAGACCCTGTACGCCTGATTAGCACTCTATTTGTCGGATCCTCACCATCTGAATTGCCTCAGATTTGTGGTAATTTGAGCGAGGAAAGGCTCAATCAAGTGGTACTGGAGCATGAACGTCCGGCTCAGGCTTAAATGCAGATCCACGATGTCAACCACTTCTTTTGTGGTATGCAGTTGCGGCTGTCTGCGTAACTTTGGCTTCTTCCCGTGAATGTCACGTCCAAACGCCGGCGGTGAATCTGTTACTACATGATTAGGCGACGGTTCTTGAACGTCGACGGATTCCCGTACAGATCGGCCACCTGACGCGTGCAGAACCCCAGTTTTGCTGTTCTCTCCTGTAGACGTTATCGCTACATGCTGTGCAACTGAAAGAGGAGGCTGTGTGTTTGGCATTTCGTGAATACCAGTACAGGCGAGAAGACCTTGGTCTCCGGCTTCTTCGGGCGGTCGGAGATTCCATTTCAGACGACAAAGCTGACGGAGAGACGCACGAGCTGCGTCGAGTCGATGGGTAACTTTTCGTCGCGGCACTAAGCAGGACAACGCAGCAATAGACCTGGTAAGATCGCTCTGATTCCAACTACGGTGATCGAATTCCATATCACATCACGACCACCATGTTGGTCAACTCCGCGAGACGTAATTCGCAGTTGCAGCTGCTCCCGGACTACGAGCAGTCTCCACGAAAGCGTTAATCTCTTTAGTAATGGCACAGGATTGCATGTGACACCGCTTACCAGGGATATACACGAACGTAGCGAAGTTTCCATCTGCATGTGGGATATGCCTTTTGCGACCTCGGTGCTGCTCCGCTGGAGCGGTCGGTGTCGGGTCTGCAAACAAAAACACCGAAACACGAGTAAAGCGTTCAGCCGTCCAGCATGTCACGAGTTCCTCACGATCCACTCCAACCGACCGGTACGATTTCGCAAATTCCGCTCTTACCATTCCCATGTAGTGCAATGACGCTGGATTGATCCACTCCACCGCTGTCTTTGTCACAGTCATAGAAGATGCCAGACACACATGGTTATTTGCGATTCACTATCTAGTCGTCCCGCTTTCGTCAAGTGTGAGCTAACATACCCGGAGTCTTTTGCCAAAGATGAAACTGTCCGCAATGCTCAAATAAAGAGGTAGCCCACTCGGCTGCGCCCACTCACCATCCCACCAATCGAGGAGCCTTGCACACACATCTGCGATATCGCGTCGGGCGTCCTGCATTATAGCAAACTCATAGAACATGTTCTGCGCTACCGCGCTCATCAGCACCAAGGGGGGCTCGCTAACTCCCACAGATGGAGGTGGAAACCCAGCTGTACGAACCGTATTTCTCTGCTAAGAACCCGTCGAATATGACTGTCCAGGGCACAGCAGATGGTATTTCTTTCTCGCGACTCTCATGTCTCTGAAGAATTGAGGTGCTTTTGATCGGCAGATGAAGAACGGCCTCGAAACCGATTTGTCGTGAGCGAACGAGTCTCAAAGAAAGCATAGTCCACCTCGACCACCACATGGAATGCCTTTTTGGCGCGGCCACTGCATGTGCCGCAGCCTATAGCTATCTCCGGGGGGCGGCTATCACCAAACACGTGTTCTGGTGTTATGTTATCTAACCAGCAAGACACTGGTGCGCACACAGACCACACCGTTGCCGGCGGCTACATGGGATCAACCTGCTCTGTCAATGGTGCTTGAGCCCGTCCGCCCGGTGCTACTGCTTCAACCTTTTGAGCAGGCTTTCCCAACAACTTAAGGGGTTCAGATGTTGAAAATAACAGGCGAAATATTTTACCGGCGACGTTTGCCATTCTGCATCGAACGCTGGAAGCGTTGACCCAACGGCCCTGTTGGATGGGGTTTCGCCATCCTCCAGGGTCACAGCAGCGAGAGTCGGTACGCGTCACGAGGGTGGCAAGAAATGACATAACCTTTTGACGTGCAGTTCTCCTCGTTCACTTCATCAATATAGAGATACAATACAATGACGGTCTTTGCTTGGTGTCAATGTGAGAGCTACACTGATCTCTCCAGGTGCGTAGCGATGTAATCCCGCCATAGCTGCATGTAGAACGTGCATGCAGTTGTCTTCGTCAACGTTGTAGGGTGCTCAGAGCCATGTTTTTTCCACGTAAACAGTTCAGACAAAAGTACATTTCGTTTCAACGTGTATACAAGTCAGACGGAAGCTTCAGGAGACTCCCACCTTTCTCCTTTTGTGAACTTATGTGTGATCATCCGGCATGCCGGCTCCGGATTTCTGCATGCAAAGCGCCTTCTTGCGTGTATTGGAAACGACTTTACATCGGTGTGATGCACCGTTTTCTGTTCACATAAAACTTAATCGATGTCGGATACTGAAGAGAAGCCCTTCTTGACACTCACGACTTGCAGGTTATACGCGGAGGACGTGGCTCTGTTTCGTCCTGCTCAGTGGCTTAACGACGCGTGCATCTCTTTTTTCTTCGAAGTGCTGCAGGCTGCAGCTGAGTTGTACTACAGCGCCAGAGCCCGCCCTGATTGCCAGAGGCTAGCGGAAGGAATAGCGCACTTGCTAGTGGAGGGCCTTAAACCATTTAGCGAAAACAATGAAGAAATGCTGCGCCACAAGCTGGGTCTATGTGTCCCAGCGAGTGAACCGTCTTCTGATGAAGCTGCAATGTGTAGCTTGAAGTCTAGGCGAGAAAATAAGTTGGAGACGTTGCGTTCTTTGGGATTGACAAGCCACGACAACGATGCACACGTGTGCTCTCCGGTTCTGTTTGTTGATCCGTGTGTGGCATTTTGGGTCTCAATGTGTTCTGATGGTGCTGAAGTGCAGGACACCCTTCAAAATTTGCGTCTGCCACTTCGGTCGGTAGTAGTATGGCCAGTCACCGACCACTTGGATCCTTCCGTTGTCGGAGGAACTCACTGGACGTTGCTAATTCAGATAACGTGTAACAGAGGCGTTGGGGGAAATACAACGATCCAACATGATTGTAATTCAACCCATGGACCGGTGAAGCCGCACAGCCGTTACAAGTTTTTCCACTTCGACAGCCTTGGGCACAAAACCCAGCGGTCACGCGGTAATCTTGCTGCTGCGAAACGGCTTCAAGGACTGTTAGGTCGTTTTGTTAAGATCCACGCCTCAGCGGCCTCCCCAGAAATTGCTGTCCACGACAAACCAGACACTACAACAGTCCCGCTGTGTTGCGTGCCACCTCAGAGCAACGCGTCTGACTGTGGAGTACACTGCTTGCTATTTGCGGAGAGGCTTCTACAACTGTTGGTCAGAAAAGATCGTGAGTGCTTCAAAGACAAAAATGACTCTGGCAGCCGCCGACGTCCAAAACAGACGACATCGTCTATCGGGATGAGGGCCGGTCTACTGTATTCGGAACATCAATTCGACTTATCGTGGCTTTCTTTGCCCGAACTACAAAGGTTCGATCCTTTGGTTGTGTCTACCCAGAGACGCGACGCACTTCTTCTGGCCACTAGGCTGGCTCAAAGGGAAGGCATCTTTTGAGAAAAAAGCGCGTACCGAGCGGAAGCAAGTAGATATTTGCCACAGGTTCCTACGATGACCAGACTCGAGTTCCACACTATTTTCTAGTTGTTCAAAGGAAGCACTATTCCGGGGTGCTGTTATGGTTCCTGCATGTTCAGTGACAATGAGTTACGCTATTGACGCCCGCTCCTGCAAGACGCAAGTTGTTGCAATTGCTGTTACAGATGTAACTATGGCAACGAAACAGATGTTGGTTAAACTGTTTAAGCCTACGCGCGAATCGATTCTATCGGTGAACGGCCGTGTGTTCAGACGTTCCAATCTGTGTGCTGAGTGTGCGAGTTCTCTTGACCCAACGGAGAGCTCACAGCCAAGAAGTCCACCAATGAACCGCACTGACTCTCAAACTGGCACCACCTCTGTTTTCTGGCCATGATAACAGCGAGACGGCAGGGGCGTCGGTTTCGTATACGGTGGCCGCGTTACCCATATATAATAGAAACTATATGAGTTCCGTAGTCAGTGAGGACGTCAACGGATGCCGAAGCCCAGTCTAACATTCAGTCAGTGCCGGGAACAAAGATGTCACAACATCCGCTCCAAATCGAAGCGTGGCTTACGGCAGCGTCACGCTATCCGCATGCACACCCCTGAGTCGCGGTTACTCACCAACACAGGAGCGGCGAGAGCATCACCAGTCTACTTCTTCTCCTTTCTGCTCTCCGTACCTAGCATATCTCGAACGCCGGAGTGGGTGCTCACTCTAGTAGCGGGACCATATGGAGCAGTGTGGTGGAACTACAAGTGGAAATTTGCTTACATGGAGTTCACCACACTTTCCAACGACTCTCCATACTGTGGTTTGTAAATACGTTGTGGTGTGCTAGTTGCTCCATGCGCTAAAACAAATTGCCTTACAGTCATCAGCATCTTTCTGCCCTCCTCTGGAGACAGAGGCTTTGTCATTTCCCTTGGATCTACGAGTGCATACAGCGTAAGTGTTCGTTGAAACAACGTGTAGGAGTAGTCTTACTGTTCTCGGCAACCTCCTGTTTTTTCTCTGTACCACAATGAATTAAGCGTTCTCTTCGGCGGAACGCTGTCCGTCAGCTGGCGTACCTAGGTACTCCTCTTCTGCATCGTCAATATCGGCTTCCCTCTCCTCCTCTTCATCTTCGCTGCCCTGTTGCAATGCGCCTCTGGGCTGTGCTCGCATCGTCATCTGGAGATGAACAAACCTCGGCTTCGTCTTCAGCGTCGTCACCATCTGTTGTGTGAGTGTGTGTGTTCCTTAAACTGTGAGCATAGTGCAAGAGAATGTGCGGAGGTACCTTCCTGAGCAAATCGCCCTTTCGCCTGCAAATGCGGTCCTATCTTCCGGTTGCTATGGCTGAGTTGTCTGAACAACCCGCAGCAGTTGTTGTTGGCAATATTTACTCCATTTCCTGCAGGTGACACAGGGTCATGTGCACTCGTAGAGAGCTTTGTGTGCTGTTACCCGCAGAGGCGGACGCAGCTTCAGGCGCTGCAGCTTCAGGCGCTGCAGCTTCTGGCGCAGCTTCGTCTGGGTCTGACACTGCAACTGTCTCCACCGCAGCAGCTTTTTCCTCGTCTGTTGCGTTATATTCTGCTGTTCTTTCATTAGGTGCGGGTGTTTCGGCTTCTTCATCTGTGCGGAGTAACCTTCAGAGAATGCATGGTAGGCACACCGCTAGCGCAGCTCACCGGCTTTAACCTGTTCGATCTTTTCGACCTCGGCACCCATGCCCTCAGGCACTGACTCTGGTGCCAACAGCATATCGTCGTCCCCCGAAATAGGCTCTATATGGTGGTCGTCTAAACCATGCGAATATGTGTTTTGAACACCATCCTTGCAAGGCACACTATGAGCCGGAAAGAAACCCAGAGTCTGAGTATGTCGCATCTTACCATTGACTCCACAGAATACGGTTGTGCCGCGGCTCTGTCTAAACACCAGTTCTGCATTGCTACGACACACAATAATGCATTTATGGGCTACCTTTGTCGGCTACGAGACCCTCATCCGAAGCCTCCGACGCTTCTGCCTGGTCTAACGAAGGGAGTAATCCGAGAAAACGTTCGGGCGTTTGCTCGCTTTTGAATACCTTCTGCTATCGGGTACGTGTGTTTCCCTTTCAGCCGACTAGCTTCTGACCGAGGGAAAAAGACTAAGCTCAAACAGAGCAAAACGCAGACTGTTGGCTGTAGATTTCTCATCTTCCTGGACTTGAGTTGGACAGCGCGCGTTGTGCAGAGACGGGAAAATGGACGGGAAAACACTCCGGATTCCAAGCGCTCGTCCAAATGGTGGAGTTCGGTTCTGTAGGTACACTGAATCCCGACGCGCTTGAAGTGAAGGCTGCTCTCCAGTAGTCTATATATGAGGAAAAGGCGCCATCGAGTTACTCAAGCTTTGATCCAAGTCGAGTAATCAAAAAGGGGGACACTTTGGAAATACCTGGATGCCTGTCACTTTTACGTCCTACAAGAGAAGCTACGACCAACTAATACCTCGTCGTTACACAAACACACATGCAGTGACTATTCCTGATCATACGAAGCATTGCTTGTTTAAAAGATCATGCGATAAGGGAATTACACGTCGAGAACAAACTGCGTTCACCTTGGCCCCGGCTTTCTCTGCTTGTTTTTCTTCCTGTCATCTTTTTTATTCCGTCCTTTTAAGAAACGGTCTTTAAGTTCATCCCTGCTAAGAGGGCGCGTGTCAGAGTCTTCATCATCTGAATGTTCACGGCTACTCACACCATCAAGGGTAGATGGGAGCTTTATCTGTGGTGGACAGCCTATAGACGGTGCAGCTGTAGAGTATGTCAGAGCACGGTCAGCAGCAATGCGCGCCACTGGGCTGTGTACAGGAGCAACTTCACGAAGGTAAAACTCTATGATGATGTCAGTTCTTTGTTCTATTGCTTGCAGAAAAGATACCACAGTGGAATCGTTTAAGCCTTGGCTGATCCAAAGCTCCTCCGAGTACAGCTCATGACACTCGAGCTTGTCGAAGATCTGCTGAATCCCAAGCTTTAGTTCGCCGAGTGTCTTTGATATACCTTCGTTTTTCCCTTCAAACATTTTGGTCCTCTTTTCCAGTGAAGTACAATAAGCCTCCAGCTCCTGCAGCACCTCTTGTTTCCTTTTGTCTGTGACAGAGTTGGAAGACTGGAAGTTATCTATTTCTCTCTGAAGCTGGGCGATATTGGCCTCCGCTGCTTCTACATCTGCGCTAAGTGCGTTGACGTAGTTGTACAGAGAAAAGTTTTGTTCCTCGGCATTTACAAAGGCCTCAAGAAGCTGGTCGATACTGGACATTCCAGTCGCGTCTTGGATTTTAGCAAATGCTGCTTTATAGGTTGCAATATGTGCAGCTGTTTCGTCGGAAATTCCACTGTCCCCACCACCGTTCCAGGCGTCGTGCAGTCTACTTGGAGACTCCCCTTCAGTAGACTGATTGGTTCTCTTCTTGGATGTTTGATCGTACTGTTTCACTTGCTTGAGCTGCTTTTGCTTCTGGTAAACTTCAATCAGGCGACTGAGCTCAGACCGTTCCTTTTCAAAATCTTTGTGTTCTTTACCTGCTTGCGCTTTCAGTTCTGCGACCTGCTGGTGAGCCTCATCTCGGACTTTGTACGCGGCATTCGCCATGTCAATAACCTCTGCCATACTTTTTTTCTTCTCATGCAAATCCCGTTCCATTTTCCTGTATAGATTGTCGAAGGCGACACGTTCGCGTCTCAGATTATTTATTTCATCTTTGAGTTTTTTGTTATATGCCACGGCCTCACTGTATTTCTGCATTCCTTTGTTCAGACGGTTCTCGAGTATTCTAATTTGCTTTGCGATTGATTCACTGGATACCATGGCGCAATACACGCCTCCCATGGTGCCCATCCTTTCCCTGCACTTCATCACCCTACCCTCTATGAGGCTGATTTTAGAGAGAAGATCTCTTTCTTTGCGTTTCTCATCCTCCATGTACTGGATCAAGTTTTGGCACTGCTCGTTCAGAGCTTGCATTTTACTACCCATAAGGGCGTGCTGCTGACTCGAGACCGCGTCGCAGGTTTCCTGAAGCTCATGCTTTAGAATTCCATTTTCACGAGAAAGCTTATCTATGGTGGCACGTTGGCGGCGTATTCTCGTCTGTGCCTCGTCACTGTATGCCTTGGTGTCATTTTCGAGGACGCGGAATTTCCGTTGCAGCTCCTGTATCTTCAGCTCCACCGGAAATGTGCGTGGATCAGTTGCCATTGTGATATTGGAATACAACAAAGATCACCAAAATGCATTAGGCGCATGTTCTCTGCCAGCTGCCTGTCGGCGGCCACAGCCCCGTCGGCAATGAATCAAAAGGGGCCAGGCAACAGCGACTCAGCGGCAATGAACCAGAAACAAACTGAAGATAAGGAGTTTAATACGCGAACAGCCAGCAGGTTTCTGCTAGGCTGCTGCATTCAAGAAAAAGAGTGATAAGGTGCTGCAGTCCTGCACTCTGTAACGATAGTCGGCTGCATTAGGACATTCTGCTACAATGGCCCTACATCTGCAATTTCCCCACAACGCTTCCTCAATTTTTATTATTTCCATCTGACGCGTTGTCTGTTAAATAAAGACACACTTTGACACTGACGCATGCTGGCATTAATCCGCCTGTGTAATTGTGCCCTGCTGTACAACTGTATTTGCTGACCCTGTTTTTTTGTGCGGGCCTGTAGCCACAGTGGTCAACGTGGCGGCTGGCGTGCAAAAAATGACAGCGCCGGGGCCTGACCAGAAAGACATCCGCCCTGCTGGTCTCGCAACAGCGATTTCGCCACGTCGGAGGACTTCTCGGGGTCACCGCCGCTACTGGCCAGACCCCTCTGGCAACTACCCTGTGACACACAGTCCTGATTCACACCGTGAAACAAGGCCTGTCTCATGTCCTACGGGATGGACGCCTACCCAAACCTTCACCGGCTATTTGGCCACAATTAGCAACTGTTCCAGTACGGAAATGTGCATGTGTTTGGAACCTGACGTCTACAGTTGCATCCCTCCACCTCGTCCTCGTCCCTCGAAGGGCATCGGCAATACTGATTTTATCTCTAGAAACCAGGTGAACCACAGTTTACTACAGCATGA
>AVCM01000913.1:0-10633 GCA_000447165.1 Hammondia hammondi
CGGCGGGCAAGGAGGGCAAACGTGGGGAAGGGTTTCAGGACCAGGGCCTTCTGGCGCGGGATGAGATATGCCGGGAAGCAAAGAAATGCGAGGACGAGTTAGCCGCCAACCCCAAAAATGAGGAGGCTGTGTATCGGTTAGGCGTTCTCAAGTTCCGCGCAGGCCAAATAGAGGACGCCATCTCTCTTGTGAGTGAGTTTCTGCGAAAACATGCTCCTAAGAGGCCAAAGGCAGAAAGGCGCTCTCAGGACGCTGCTCGAGACAGCAAACTGTCTCTGGATCAAGAAAGTTGTGGGGGGGAACAGGCGCTCGAGGACAGCCCGTTAGCCGGACATAAACAACAACAAACAGCTGAGGCCGACGGAACCGGCGAGAGTCGTCGAGAAGACGCTGCTTCAACCGGCGAAAAGGGGACAGCGCAAGAAGGCGGAGAGGTCAACGAGGACAACCAGGCAAAACTGTCCACAGAAGATGAATGCACGGAGAACGGCAAGGAGACCGACAGCGCCGAGGCAGGAGCAACCAGCTCTAAAGAAGCGCCGAATTCGGATTCCTTGCTTCGTAATGGTGATACGCAGAGCCGACAGCCAGATGAAGGTGACTGTTTGAACACAGAAGGCAATCCGAAGGAAGAACAACTCGACTGGCGAGTTGGAAAGGCGACACCGATCCAAAAGTTGTTCAATGTGATTCTAGACCGTCGCTCCCAAGTCAACCGAAGAGCCAAGGACATTCTCGAAGACTGGGGGCCTCCGGTGTACTTACAGTTGGAGAAACTTCTCGGACATCTATGGTTCGAGGCGGAAAACTTTCCCGAAGCCGTTCGGCACTACTGGAGGTGAGCCACAACGCGAGAAATCTGTCAATCGACAGTACTAACTCCATTGTTTGATTTCTCCTCTATACGTCATCCTCCCGAACCTGGCGAACTTGAGAACGCGGCCTCTTTGATGCGTCGTTTGTATGGCCAGACACGGTGGCTCTTCCTCTCTGCGTAGGGCCCTATTTTCTCGTTTTTGCGCAATTTCAAGCGTCTTCTGTGGTGGTGTCCTTATGCACGTGATTGTAAAGAACGTGGTTGTCTCTATCTCACATAAGTGGAGTCAAAACCAGTATCCCAGCTACTGGAGTCAGTGAATGGGCGATTCGTTCGCTACCTGGGGAGTCTGCGGTTTACAAAACGGGAACATACCCCAAACTGAAGGTGCACGAGGTTTTTTCATGCGTGCGACCTCCTGTATGTTGGGTCTCATGGAACGCGTGTTTATGCATGAATTCAGTGGTTGGTGGAAGCGTCTTACGGGGCTCTTGGTGAAGACCAGGGTGTGAATTCTTGTGGGGTGGCTTTTGGCAGGTGCATCGATATCTGTCCAGACGACGCCCAGCTTTTCACCAATCTTGGTCTCGCGTACTACGAGGTGAGGCTTTTCTCTGTTGTTTTTTTGCGAGAGTCTGATTTGTCCAAAGTACCTCTCTCTGATGAAAGATGCCCGCACAGAGGCCCTGCCACTGGGTGACTACGTTCTTTCTTAAACTTCTAAACGATATGGGCACATGCAACCACGTCACCGTGCTTCATCGAGTGGCATGGAGTATGTGAGTTCCTTTATTTCTCTTCTAAAGAGGATACATCCTCATGCCTGTTGGTAGATGCCTCCGTGTCCTCGTACAAAAACCGCAGGCACTGTCCTTTCCTCACATCTCTTTCTCTGCCTAGAAGTAGACCCCATGTGGTCTGCTTTGACTCGTATGTCAGTGTATCCAATCTGAAACAACGATGATGCTGTCGACTCGTTGTGTTAAAGTGCGTGGAGTTCCTAGAATTGTTTCTGTCCAGCGCACCGTAGATCCCCGAAGTGCGGGTGCGAGAAACATCAGCACAGATAGGAGGCGGAACACACAAGACTTTGTGTGTGGGTGGTTTTCCAGATGGAAGCGATGAAAGAAGCCACGGCGTCATTTGAGCAGGCAATCAAGCTGAACGACAGGCACGTTTCATCTTGCGCGCTCCTTCGCGTTTCACTTTCCAGGTGTCGGTGTTCGTGGTTCTGTCCCTACCTGTAGTAATCGCGAAAATCATGCCAGATGTCGAAAAAAGTTCCTATCCACTACAGTCGCTGTCCTCGTCTTCCCAATACGCGAACTCATCAGCAGTTGCCGAGGTAGAGCCTTCAGTGAATACAACGCCATCCTACGAGCGCCACAATCCGAGGTCGCTGTGGATCTTCAGAGAGTTCCTCGTGCAATGGTGACTCGTGTTTTTTCTTCGGTCTGTCCAGGAATGGTCCGTCTATTCATCGTAGATACTGGCTATGCATTCCATGTGAAACAGGAGCTCCAAGCGTGGATCTTAGAAATCAAGCTTTCAAGTACTGTCAAGTAAAACGTCTACCTCAACAGTGTATGGCTGAATAGTGTACCTGTTTCTCTTGTGCGTCGTCGCCCTCACTTCTTTTCTCTCGGGGTGAGAGTGAAGAGAACAAGAGAGTTCCACGCAGTACGCGTGGAGCAGCGTGATATCCGACAGTCTTCGGGTTTCTTGGGGTTGTTCCTACGCAGTGCCACAGAATGCCTTGCAGTCGTGGAAAACTGGCGCTGGCAGAATGGTACAAAGAAATCACTGTATCCTCCATACAAATCCAGCACGCCGTACGAGGGTTAAACATGCTCATCTGTACATCTGGAGCGGTCGTTTGCAAGGCCGCGTCTTTTTTCTCTCGGCTTTCTGGTCAGCTCGGAACGGTGAAGCAGAAACCATTTGTCTTTCCACACGTGTCCCTTCTCTCCAGAGACGCGACCTCCCTGAGCGTTCTGGCGATGCTGCTCATGGACGAGTTCGCAGAGGCGGAGGAAGGCCGTCTGCGTGCGATCGAAGAAAGCAGCGAAGAACCGCTTTGTACGCGAGAGAAAAAATTCTTTAGGCTGTTTGCGCCTTCAATACCCACGCCGAGATCCGCCGAAGTTGTCGAGGTTTTCGTCCGTGTAGTCCCGGAGTTTTTTCTTGGTGCTGACCTGCACAGAGAACGCCTGCACGCCAGTAGGATGCGACGTATCGTTAACAGTGGAGACGGTTTCGCATGCAAGAGAGACATGCCGCTGATCACTCCATGACCTGTGCATTCCGATGCATTGTGCAGTGTGTGTTCCTTCTAAACGTTTGTTTTTGCCTACAGTGCCGAGTGAAGAGGAACGACTTCGCGGTTTAAGAGAAGGCACGGAACGCTGTGTCACCATGCTTCAGAAATGCCTCGAAATCGACGAGAACAATATCCTCGCTAAACTTCATCTCTCTCAGGTGAGACACTTCGCGCGCCGCCGGAGGCGAAGAGGCAGCAGGATGAGGTACCTCAAGAGTTGCGTAGCTGGAGTTTTCGTTATCAAAAGGTACCGCGAGCGGATGTCTGGAATAGCGTCTCCGTCGTGTCCGTGCTTTTCGCGAAGACTCACTGAGTTTCTGCACTTTCCTCTTCTTTTTGTCACCTTGTTTCTTCTCCGCGTGATCTTTCACTCTTTGTGGCTCTGAAGGAAATTTGCTTCCAGGCGCCACTTCCCAAACGCTGCCGCATCTTCATGCCTCGTCCGGCGCTGCGAGTGCACTGCGTGCATGACCTCTCCACTCGTCTAGTTGTCTGCGTCGCCCCAGGTGTCTAGACGCCGAAGTGTTTTTGCATATTGAGTTTACCATTCATGCACTTATGCATATGCATATGATGTCGACTTGGTATAATGTATGTAGTCTACATAGGAGATCATCTGTCCGGAGGGGTGTCTCTTGTTCCCTCGAGAAATCCTTCAACTCGCATTGTGCATCCAGATGACCTGTCTCCGTATTCTACCTGCAGGGTGTTCTGTGCGTCTTCGCCCCTGTTCTCTTGAGAGTTTTGTAGCGAAGGTGTTTGTTTCGGGTGTTTCATTTTCCGGCGTGTCTTCGGGGTTGTCAGAGTGTGGTCGCGTGCCTTCGTCTGCTGCGTGGCCTCGCGACTGTCAGGTATACGTGTACCGCGAAGAGTGGGATCGATCGGAGGAAATCCTTCAGACTCTGCTGGAAGAGAATCCCGACGACACACACATCTTGAACAATTTAGGTGAGTTGGCGGTTCTCTGTAAAAACACTGGAGAGCGAGAAGCAGTTGGCACCTGCTTGGGTAGCCACGGGAGACCCTGCATGTCACATCGGGAGAGAGACGAGCTTTGAGAAGGAAAGAAGGGTCGGCGACACAAGAAGGGAACGGCGAAGGAGCAGAGACACAGGAGAGAGCAAGACTGCTGTAAAACGGATGTCTACACATTCAAGACGATGAAGGAAATAACGCATGTACGCAAAATGCGTTGACGGAGGTGGCTCTGTGCATGCTTCAAAGGAAGCTGTCCGAAGTGGGAAAGTGCCTCATGTTCAACATGACACAGAATAAACAGCTGGAACTGTTGCTCTCGTATTCGGGTGGTGCACGAGGGTCCTGATCCTAGTCGCACACATGCTGGTACAAACACGCTGCCCTCTCTTGTGCTCGCAATCGAAACTCCTCTTATAGGCCAAGTGGCGCTAAACAAGGGCGACAATGAGAAGGCTCTGCAGTTCCTCGAAAGAGTTCTCAAAATCAATCCCGAAGACGAATTAGCTCACATGCATCTCTGCGAGCTTCTTTGCAAAACAAATCAGCCGGCGGTAAGATCACGTCCGTCCCCTGGGTTTCCTGACTTTCTCTTGCTCTTCTCTGTTCCCGTCTTGCCGGCGAAGAAAAGTCACATCTTTGCCTCGACGTGCGTCACACGCATTCAACACGAGTAGCTTTTTCCGCGATGAAAGCGCAGCGGCTACCTCGTGTGAGTAAAGGACTTTTCTCGACAAGCACGTTCGTCGAAAAACCAGTTGTGACACTTGTGCACTCCGTGTGCAAGTCTGCCTGAGAGGTTCACCGGAACATTCTGCGTAGCTGCAGTCTTCCCTCACGCTCTGCCTAGATGTGCATCTGAAAGTCTTGCCCCGAGTGCGTGACTTTGACTAGAGTGCGACCTTTTCTTTCGTTTCGGTGTCTGTATTCTTTTAGGTTCGTAGCCTACCTTTCGTAGTCCGTTGTCGCTTTTTCTCGTCTCTCTGGCACAGTCGCCACTACGTTTTCCCCTCTTTTGCTGGCTGCAGCGCGCGTTGGAACATTTCAAGCTCTGCTGTGAATCGTCGCCAGACAGCGTCTCTCTGCATGCGACTTGCGGACTGCCTCTCTGCGAGGTTGGAAAGGAAAAAGAAGTCATCGCTGCATACACAGAATTCATCAAGGCTCACCCAGAAAGTGCTGCCGCCAAAACATTCAAACGCTCTCTTGGTAAATCTGCTGCATATGCATACGTATATATGTGTATATATATATATGTATGCTTTGGCATTAGTGTGAATGTGTATGTCTTGTGGACAGTGGCGTTTCTATCAATGCTTAGGTGCATATCCACCTTCTGCCACATGTCGAGGTTTGTGGGCGCAGATGACTCAGTCGACCACGTGCGTGCATTCCACTTTTGCGTGGCAACACTCCACGGTCATGGATTTTGCGGCTTTCCGACATGCTATCTCTTCTCGTTCGCGTTTCCTTTAAAGAAGGCGAGAGACTCTGTAGAAGCTGGAGTCAGGGTTGAACTGGGGTACAGCTTGATATCGAAGGCAAAGCACTGGATGAGATATCTAGGAAACTGCGCCCCCATTAGCAATAATCAACGATAAGCCAGTGGACATGCAGACTGAAGTAGTTAGCAGTTGAGGGTAGACTCCTTTGTTTTTCGCTGTAGGACAATTCTTTTCAAGACAAGAGAGACGGTCTGTCTCAAGCGTATCCACGGTCGTACGCCTAAGTGACAGTCTGGCTGTCTTGCCGGTTCTTGCCTCTTCTGTGCCGCAGGTAGCATGGGCGAGGATGTAGGATTCATGGAATCCACTTCAATCATTGTCTTCATTGTCCTGGTAAGCGCAAAACATCGTCTCTCTTTGGTGTATGTCCACTCTGCTAGGTGTCCCGGTTTCCGTGTTTTTCGGCGTCTCGGCGCCGTTTCGTTTTTGCCGGGTTTGTCTCTTAGGTCGGTCTTGCCTCTGCGGTGGTGTCTCACCTGGACTGGAGGATAATTACGAAAGACTAGACACTTGTCCACTCGAGTCAATTCACGGCTCCCAGTGCACCATACAAGCCGTTTTGGGGGATGAACTTCGTCCCTGTTTTTTCCAAGCTTAGCCGTCAATGGAAAAGAGCAGGTGTGCCTAGCTTTCTCCCAGGTTCGTGCTATCCGGAGACAGAAGGTGATAAACGTTTATATTGTGTTCAGACTACGAGTGGGCTTGGTGTTCTATGGGGCAGGACCCTTGCGCGTAAACAGGCAAACATCTCTACAGATACGTAGAGAGGGTATGCACGGCTTCCGCCCACGTGCTCTTCTGTGGGTACGAATAGGAATGTGTGACTAATTTGTTATTCCACTGTTTCGCTGTAAGGCTGGTGAAGCACGGCGACTATAACGATCTAGTCCGATGCACCTTTCGTCTCTTCTGCGGTTCTCTCTGAGCTAGAATGATTCTTTTTACTTTGGTGTGTGTCCATACAGCCCATTCTCCTGTTGTTGATGATCCTGCTGGGCTGCGCCCATTTCTTCGCTTCTCTTGCGTCGCCCTCACCCTCTACGCATCCCTTTGCAGACCCTTCACACCACTCGGAGCTATAGAGACACTTGCGAGCGAATCCCCCTGCTACCAGGAGCGTTCGCTGACGCCGCGAAGAAACAAAAAAGCCATTTATTCTTCGTCTTTCTTCCCGTCCTACCGTACAGTTCGGCAATTTCAGCCTGGCCTCAGCCTTCCTCACCGGGCTCCTTTGACGCCCGATGTGAGCGTACCTGTCCGTGATGCCACCTAGTGTAAACTGTACGCGCAGATGTGCAACAGTAGTCTTTAAATGCACATTGAGCCTGCTGAGTGGCGGCGAGTATGTCCACCTGCCAGAGTTTTGCATGCGTGTTCCGGGCGCCTCGAGTGAAGTGATGTCAGGAAATATCTGTAGGTTCCGCTGCACGCAGTCGCTTTCTGCATTCACTCTGTTCGTGGGTTCTATGGGTACAGCGCTGCTCAAAGCAGGGCCCTTCTGTAGAAGAACGGTTTAGACAGCAGGGAAAATTGAGAAAGGTTTAATCGCTGAGTCATCTGCCTGGCTGTAAGCACCGAGCCAGGAAAAGGGAACTTTTGGAGGGAGTTGACTGTTTTTTGAAGAGCAGCATCCAGGCTTTTCCCCGGCCTCCCGGAACACACTGTTCTGCCGCGGCACTTTTGCTTTCCTGAGGGCAGCGCTTGGCTGCTCCAACACGGAACTCTCTCTTTGCGTACATCTAGAATCGTACTACCCTGCTCCTCACCAGAGAGCGGAGCTATCGAAAAGAACGTGCGGCAGGATGCAGAGACACTCCGAAGGCTTCTGATACAATGCACGAATAAGAAGAGGAAAGACATCTGAGTTTGGTGTTCTCCAGTGCTGGCAGGGACATGTAGAGCTCCTGCAGCGCCGCGGTGCGCCTAGATAAGGGGAGAACAACTGGAATGTGAAAGTTGATGTTTGTCGAATGAGATCACAGAAGAACGGTGCTTCGAAGACGTCTCCAAGCGGTAAAAAAAACTAGCGCGCATCTGAACGCCGCTATATTGGTACGGAAGGGTGACTAAGAAAGTGCTACGAACACGAAAACGTGACGCCTCCGCGGCACTAGACGCTCTCAGAAACACACTGCCGTGAAGTACCGCCGTACAAAACAAAACGACTCGGATGTCCTGTAAACAGTGTGCTCGTTCTAAAGCAAATCCTCAAGTTTTCTACGCCTTTTTCGTCTAAGAAAAGATTCCTTGAGAACTATTGTCTTTCTGGCAGCGACATTCAGCAGAGAAAAAGCAGGTAAACCGCTGTTGTCACGCATGAGGTACGATTGCGCGTTATTCCGGTGCAAAGAGGTTCTTTGCCTTTTAACGGAGCTTGGCAGGGACAAATTGGTTTCCGGTTTTAGTGTACGTAGCTACAGATAATCCTGAAAACCCAAATTCATGCAATACATTTTGCGACCCGCTTCATGACAGCTTTAGTGGACACGGCCGAGGACAACCAACGCTTGCAGGCTGATCAGGACGATGATTGGCAAAACTCCTCGCGAAAAACTAGGTTGTATTCTTGTGCCATCAACTCGTGTGCTGCTAAAGATTAAAACTGCTGTTGTAGGATACTACAAGTTAAAAGAATTCCTTGTCTTAAAAACAATCCTATTGAACGCTCGTGATCGCTCTCGAAAACGATATGGAACTTTCCTAGACCGCTCATGAGGCCGGAAACCAAGTTTCCTCAATGATGCGTTAGCTACAAGTTTTGTGTTCGTTCTCTATCTCTCTGTGAACAGCTGCTCAGGCGCCCAGCCTGACACAATCTGCAGTTCTTTTAGCACTCCTACTGTTCTTTCTCTTCAGTTGTAGAAGGCAAACAAAGAAGCAGAACTTGAGACTTGTACCAGTGTTCTGGAGTTTAGCTGCATGGCATGATGGAACACATCTTCGCAGAAGCAGATCGACAGCCAGAGCGTCTCCACTGCTGGGAACCATCAAATTGAATTGAAGAACATGCAAATGGAGCGTTCCCAAGCCGGACATGCGTCACCAGCACCCGTAGAAGTAACATGCAGGTAAAACCCCGAAGTGGCGGTCTATTCGTGCCCCTTGTGTTTTGACGATACCACACCGACAATTCGGATCCGCCCAAGCAGGCACCGCCTGGCAAGTGGTCAGCTCGCAGCGTTTGCATCTGTCACGAGATCTGCCCAGCACTTTACTGGCAACAGCCCTTGTCGGTCAACTAGTCTATGTTTCTCTCGTTTCACGGTCCATCACCGCTTGTAGGCGGGTGCTTGACTGCCTCTCTTAATCCTTCCCCTGTGCGAACTCTTTCTGCGAATGTACTCCGTCCCATTCAAGATCTTTCGTTTTCTATCGGAGCATTGGATACTCGCGTCCGCTGTCTCACGCACACCCATGGACGGTGCCTGCAGCTCTCCTTTTTCTCCAGAGTTCTGCCACCCTTCGAACTCTCTGCTTTCTGCGGTAGAAACAAATCTGCTGCTTCCTTCATCAGGCTGCTCCACCCCTGGTGCTATCAGTGGACCCAGATACGGTGTATGTACACTGAAAGCGGTGGGCAGCACGACGGGTGACAGTGGGTGTCTCATTTGCTTTATTCTTGACAAGGGCCCGCCTGCGCATATACGTTCTCCACTTTGTCGCTCCGGAGTCTTCGACATGACGCAATTTTCCCAGTCGCCCTGCCCTGCCGCCCGTGATTGCCGCAAACACAACACAGGAACTGTGTCGACGGGCGACCTCCAGACGAAGCTGGCCTTTACCGTGTCTGGCAGGCGGCTTCCACTCTCCAGTTCTGAAGAAGATCCGCATGGCGGAAAGGCGCGAGACCGAGACGAAGGAAATGAGTGGAGGTTAGAGTCCAGGACTGAGGCGGACCGGCGAAGACTTAGAGGCCAGGTAAAAGCCTGTGCAGAGGGCAGTTCAGGGACCGATGGAGAAGACGAAGAGAAGGTCCGGCAGCCAGACGAGGGGAAATAAACGACGGTGGAGCGATGACACCTGGGGGAACGAAGGGTGTCAGTCGGGGGAAGCAGATGGCTGGGCAGCGAGGGAGAATTGCAAACCGGTTGGTCGACAGGAGGAGAGGAGTTCTGGCTTCGTCGCGAGGAGCAACCAGGCAAAAGACGCGCGCGCGGGACTCCGAGAAATTGGCGTGAGAAGGGGAAACTTTCCATGGGTTGCTCCACGGGGGCTCCTCTCAGGGAAGCCCCGCAGCGTGAGAGCGCCATCGAGGGCTATTCGAAAGGTGGAAATGTGGAAGTGGTTGGGGTAAGAAGACCCAGAGGAACGACTTTCTGCTTGCTTGCATTCAAAGGCAAAACCAGCGAAATCGGCACCGCAGATGGTGCGCCAAGCCTCGTGAGAAGACACGCGTTCGGAATCGCGAGGTCCGGCAGAGATTCACCTTCGCACACCCACGTTAGAAAGCGCGGCATTCGCTTCGGAGCGGCCGTTCTGAAACAAACACTGTGAGCGAAATCTGCATCTAGGTTTCATAGACCCTTCTGTTTTTACCGGGACGAGACGGACTTGCTTCTCTCGGTTGCGCATGCAGAAGCGCTGAACGCTCGTCCCCCCAGCTGGCATTTCATTTTCTTCGTCCCTATCCTGGAAAAATGTTCTGTCAGACGTTTAACGCTTGGGAACAGTGAGAGTTGTGACTTCGGGGTAAGGGTTGTGCTCGGCCGGAAAAGGTTTTTTTCCGCGTCGAGCGTCGAGGAGTTCTGTCAGGCGGGCGTGATGTTTTGGTTCTGCCGGGAACTACGGAGAATCGATATAGAATCCGGCAAGAGCTTTGCAGAATAACCACGCAGTGAAGCTCCTTGTCTCTGCGTCGAGCTCCTTCGCGTCTCTCGACTTCATCTGCCGCATTCCCGCCGCCCTCTTCGCGTAACCTGAATCTTCTTTGTCTGCGTACTCGCCAGGCACACCGAGAAATGTGGTCGTTCATGTGCCAGCACAAATCGTCCTGGCTGCCTTTTCCTGTATCGGCGG
>AVCM01000927.1:0-17676 GCA_000447165.1 Hammondia hammondi
AGAAGGCGAGGAGCGGAGAAGAGCCCGGGAAAACGCGACGGAGAAGTGCGGCAAAACAACAAGAACGGACGAAACAACACGGTGAGAGAGAAGAGAGAAAACGAGACGAAAGATGGCATGTCTTGGCGCCGGCGAAAAGAGCCGCGAAACCGAGATGGAGAAGTCCTGGGCACTTACGCGCAGCCGTTTTCTGTTTGAAAAGGAGGCGGCTTGCGAATAGTGTTGGGGACCGGACATGCAGAGAGGCTTAAAGAAAAAGCAGGGAAGGGAAGTCCAAGAGAAAACCAGCGTAAAAACGCAATTTGGGAGGAGATCCGCGAAAGAACGAAGGGCGGAGGCTGCAGGAACGAGGGGGGAGATGAGAACGCGAGAAGAGACGAAAAACAGGAAAAAGAAAAAAACGAGGCAGGGAAAAGTGGAGAGAACAAACAAGGGGAAAGAGAAAGAAGGTGATTTACGCGCATGTGCGAACTCGTAAAATGCTGGAACAGCAAGAGACGGCGACGACTGGATCGAAAAGAGCGTAGGAAAAGCTGGTCTTGTCGTACAAGTCAACACAGGGAAAGGAGTCACTATCGAAGAGTTCCACCCACGAAAACGGACACACATTCACGTTTAACATCTGTGGGAAACTCGAAAAATGGAAAAGAAGCAGTTCACTGGCAATGGCGATTCGTCTTTCATGATGCTCGATCCTGGAAAAAGCCGCCTCTGAAGACGCAGTCTACGCTGGAAGCAGAAGCCAAGAACGTCTCCTTTCTCAAAGGCTCTCCGGGGAAAAAGCGATGAAGAGACACCTTGTCGCCTTCCTCCTCTTCAAGAAAGCAGCAACGAATACCAAGTGATACAGGTTGACCCTAAGAAAAGTGATGGAACCCTTTCGTAGACAGGTTTCTCTTATAAAGGAAGGGGATTTGAATAGAGAGAACTTTCAGTCAAACCCTGTCGCATACGGCAAGCCTGTTCGTGTATGCATCCCTTCTTGTACAACTCTCAGGGACAGCTTGTGCCGTTACAATCAAGCGCATACCGTTGTCTTCGATCGACTCGGACGTTCACATTGGAATGTGACTGAAATCGAGTGAACAGAGACACTACGGTATCTCGGATCCTGAAGAGGACTGCAGCAATGATATAGATTTGGACGCGGAGAGTCGAGCCGTATGCAAACAAGGTCTTCTTCTCGGAGACTTCTGTACTTTCCCTCTGGAGAAGCATGTTAGCGGAGAAGACAGCAGGGGTGTCTTTCTCACAGAGTGGCTTCCTACGCCTCGACCGCTGGATGCTAAGATGGCGATGCCGGGACTGCCGCCGCTTCTTCATTTTCTGCAGGTCTGGCCTGTGTGTCGTGTACCGAGCAGTTGCATGTAGCAGCTCCTAATTGGAAATGCAGGCTGTGACTGTTCCTTTGACTGGAAGGCAACGTTAAGGGAGGCCTCGATACCTGCCAGGGTGCAAGAAGTCGGAAATGCACAAAACCAGTTATTCCGTGGCGCTGGACGTGAACGTCTTCCCAGGAAGTGAGATCTCGATTTTTCTGTAGGCCACCCCGCAGAGAGGAAATGTTTTTCAGAGGAAAAGCGGTTCACCCCCGGTCATCTCGGGGTGCGCAGAAAGGTACTGACGCTCGCTAGTCAGTTCCTCTAACCTCTCGTGTCTGTCTCGCCTGGCATTCCTCGATACGATTTTCTCCGCTGTGTATCAACATCACAGCTATCTACTAACATGGTACCCGAAGGGCACTTTCGACCGTATGATACGGTGTTGACAGGGATTCCAGACATCTGGAATGACGAATTAAGGTGTGCAGCATTTTTCCTGTTCCTCTTCAGTCACAGCTATCTGTTCATTTCACACCTGAATGGTCTTTTCCAGCATTTCGCGCAGTGCAGAGTCGTTTCTTCAAGGAAGCCGGCTGGTTGTTTTTCGCACTCCGCAGATAAGAGGCAAAGCATGAGTTCAAAGCAGGAAACGCAGCGGCTGCTGCAGAGATGGCGGAGGTTGCTGTTACAAAAAACAAGGACGAAAGGGGAATGCAGAAGGCGAACGTCATGTCTGGTGGCAAATCCGCTGCACTTCGGCGGTTGTTTAGTCCTGGTGCCTTTCTTGATTGGCGACGTGGTGATTCTCCTCATCGACATGACAGTTCGCTCGAGAATCCTCTCTACTAGACTCTGCTTTCCATCTACGAATTCACGAGTGGGCTGCTGTCAAGCAACATGCGTGCCGAGGGGATGTTGAAATACCCCACGTTTAGCTGTCTTCAGCATTCGAGGGGGGTGTGGTATTCTTTGGGACGGTGCGGCGCCTGTTCCACCACATCTGAGACACTGGTTGTGAGGAGAGTTGTCAGGTCCGTTTCGCTGCTACTTAGAACGAATGCGCAGAACACGCAAAATGTCTTTTTTCAGGTTGCTGAGCCTGCGGACCACCTCTTCTGCCACGCACAGGCCCTATTCCGTACGCGTGGTTGGAAAGAAAATTGACGCTGTCAAAAACGACATTTATACAGAGACAAAGGAATGGAAAGGCCTTTTCCTGTAATCGCCATCCAGATAGCAAAAACAGTAGGCTGTGGAATCTTCGAGTGTGTTCTGAACAGCTGCAGAGTGCCTGTTGAAAAACGGTGTGCTGCCGTTACGCCTACCCGTCACTGTAGACCTGTAGAGTTCGTATGTATGTCATCTGCGAGCCGATGAAATATCAATAACGATGAGACTTGTTTCCGCTTTGAGAATAGGATCAGTGAAACTAACAGATATAATAAAATACGGGAGCAAAGACTAGAAGGCCGATCATTCCTCCTTATTGATATCAACTTTACTGGCGAATCAACCACGCGACCACGAAGAAGCAGAAAGGAAGTGAGTGGTCTTCTCTGCTCCTTCGTTGTTGTGCTCTTTTTTCAGCGGTCGTATTAGTTCCCCACGTAAAGGGGTTTGAAAGACCACTCCGGCATCTCGATCCAGAGCAACGTAAACGAAGTGCGCACGTCTACAGAACGTCTTGGTCGCAAAACGCGACTTGGTTGTACTTTCGGTTGGTAGACGTATCCTGCAAAAGCGATGTATGCCTGAACCTTTTTTCCCTTTTTACCCGCAGTGGAACTCTACTTGACCAAGCAAGATAACTGCTGCCACGTGAGCAGCTAGGGAGTCTCGAAGCCCCCAGATAAGTTCGGGGAAAGTGCTTTGGTTTTTTGTGTCATTTGCACTGAGACAATATCTCCTTTTAATTTGCCAATTACACGACAAGGTCTGGCTGTGATCTTTGCTATCCTGATCCGCGCTCTGCGCCGTGTACGAGTATATGGAAATTGCTTCTCACCACTCTACAGGCAAGTCGTAAGGCGCTTTACCTAGATCAAACGCGATTTCCTTAGGTGGCAGAGAGGCGAATCGTGGACTGAAAAAGGGCCACGAAAATCGCTGTCGCGCTGCGTAGAGGTGCGTGGATGAGCAGCGAAGTCGCTCTGTCCGTCGTGCCGTTTTCTACACAAACATACCGACGTGCAACTTTGCGCTATTCTCTGTGAATGCGAAGGAACGAGTTTGCAAAAAAGTTATTTCCCAGACCGGGATACAGGCGTGGATGGTTGTGCAAAAAATTCTAGTGACTAACACGTAGACAAACAGCGACAAAGAGAAGCGCTAGAGTGAGAGAGAGAGGAGAGTGCAGAAACATGCAGTATCACGGCGAACTTGCTCTACGATTCTCCTCGACCTTCCACGGCGCACGTTTCTCGCGAAACCAACCAGTCCCTGACGACTCTTCAGCGAATTCTGACTTCACTGCTGCGTCCTAAAAAGTGCCATCCCGGGAATCGCTAGGAGCGGAGACACCATTATGAAAGTGACAGCCACCCCGGACGCATGCACTCTCTGCGGACTCGTGTCGCAGTGCGGGTGGGGAGCAGTTCTTCAGGAAGCAGCGTCTTTCTTTATCCGGGGGTACTTTCTGGAATATGTTCTTGACTACCTAGGAGGTTTTCGCCGCAAGACACAACAGATTCTCGGATCTTCGATGAGCAGCTGCTTTCGTTGAGAGCTCGTCTGTGTGGCTGTCACGAGAGAACCGCGCGCCCCCGTGGGGACCCTCTCTGTTTAAACTCGCGCATTTTTCAGAAAAGTCGCGCATTCGTTCTTATATTCCGAGCACGTCGATCCGAGTTCTTGAACATTTCGCTGCGACAAAAGCGTGTCGGAATCGCGGTCTGACGCATTCTTTCACGGAAGCCGGACGCTGCGCCGCACTCCCTGTCGACGTCGAAATCGCGTTTGAGATGGAGCCTTGGAACTTTCTGCGTCGACTCGTTTGAGAAAGGACGAAAAAAGGAAACAGAGAGTTGGAATGCTCGCGTATCTAGCTCTCACGGGTCCTTTCTCAGTCGCGCCTCTTCAGGCCTCAGGGCGCGTCCTCCTGCCTCCTGGAAGTTGTTCACGAACTCGGCCCCGTCCCGTCGTTTGCCTCTTTCTGTGGCTTTCCAGAACACAAAACCGTTCGTTCTGCAAGCAAAACCGCACCCTTCATCTCTCTGTCGGGCTGGACTGCGGAGAAGCTGCCGAAGGTGGGCTTTTCTTCCGTTTGAAAGCGGGGGCAGAGAGCGCAGAGCGCCGTCGGCTTCCTCTGGGCAGTGCATTCTCGTCGCTTCTGCTTGTTCTGCAGCAATAAAGGAACGCATATCGTCTTTTTCTTTGGCCTTCTAGTCGAGATTTAGGAAGCATCGACAGCTGCGGCAACTGCTCGGTTTAAATATCCGGCGACTTTCCCTTTTTCCCGGTGCTACTTCCGTTGGACTTGCTCTCAAGCCTGTGAGTCAGTTTATTCGATTTCATTTGAACAGTTCTGAGGAACGCGGGTCGTTTGCACCGAGACACTTATGGGCTACGGCAGCCGTCAGATTTCGTCTGAAAGATTCCAGCGAAACCAAGAAAGTCCCACCTCTCAAAAACACGCGGAGCGGAGAGTCGACTTTCGTTCTCTTGTGGCGACCGCCGCCCACCGCTGTCCCGAATGTGTTCCAAGGGTTCGCCTCCTTTTCCGAAACTGTCAAGTCTCCCGATTTGCCTGTCAGTTCTAACGCTTCTGTTGTGGTCTTGTGGCCTCTCGCTCCTCCGTCGGTGCCGGGGCGAGGAAGTCTCATTTCTCTGTGGAAAGCGAGCTTTGTTGCAGACGGGTTCACTCTTGCTTGCTGTCTGCTGCGCGTGTGTTCAGACTCGCCCAGGGAGGCGCTTCTTGCTGGACTCTTTTTCTCGCCGCGAGAGCCCAGAACTCGACAACCCGATGTCTGCAAGCTCGTGCTAGACAAGGGTGGTTGCGCGGAGTCTGCCTGACTCGCGCTTTCGGTTTTTTCACTGACCTTCTGAGTGCCGATGACCGGAGAACTCCGCACTCAGACGCGGCTATCTGTCTCCCGGCATTTTTATATCTGGACTCGGGAGCAGGCTTTTTCCTCGCCTCGTTTTTCGGTGGTCTGCTCCTGCAGGCTCCTGGGTCGTCTCAATGGTTTGCGCGGGAACCGTTTCCGGCTTCTGCGTGCTCTTAAAAATATCCGCTCGTGCTCTCGCCCTCCCGCAGCAGCCTCTCTTTGCGCTGGGTCCTCTGCGACTACCTGCGTTCTGTAGACCAGCAACAACCCCCTGGCTCAGGCATTCGACGATCAGTTGACGCTTTCGACTTGCACCGAGCAGCCGGGTCGTGGACTGCTGAGCTTCTGAAGGACTTCACTCGAACTCTCCTGGGTTCTACCGCGACACGCACCTGCCGCTGACGCAGAAGAGACGCCTTCTGTGTTGCCCACGGCTTTCGGCTGGTCGCGAGGAACGCTCTTGTCCCTCCTGGTACGACACAGGCGAACAAGACAGTGGCTAGAGCAGAGGTTACCTTGGAGTTCTCAGA
This sequence comes from Hammondia hammondi, assembly GCA_000447165.1. NCBI lineage: Eukaryota > Apicomplexa > Conoidasida > Eucoccidiorida > Sarcocystidae > Hammondia > Hammondia hammondi. The sequence goes on from AVCM01000927.1 coordinate 5,899, forward strand.
CGTCGCCGTGAAAAGCCCAGACGAACAGGGGTCTTCGTCTGGTGGGCGTCCAACGCATCGGTCCTGGAAACGCGAACCGAGGCAGAGGAAACAGGTATTTCGCGAGAAAGCTGCTGGAACAGGTTCGAGAGAGCGGGAGAGTGGCGTGCAACTGCGAAGACGCCTCCGTGGTTCTTCTTCTCGCACCCCTCTACAGCGTCTTCGTCTCGTCACAGACGCCCCTCTGCCTGCTGGGCACTTGTAGTGTCGCCTGAACGAAGGCTGGTGGACGTCAGATCGTGTTTTGCCGACTGCGTCGAATGCGACAGACCTCGAAGCCGGGAAACAGGACCTTCGAGACCGAACCGGAAGCCCAACCCGCGGTGCAGCTCTCGCCAGAGAAACCGAAGGAACTCGGTCTTCTTCGTTCGGAGAAGACAAGAGCAGCCGCAGGCGAGCAGAGGACCTGCAATCAGGCCTGCCTTCGTCGCACGAAAAACCCCGAAAAACGCACTGCAACTTTTCAGACCACGACTGTCGACCCCATGGCGTTCTTCTCGTGTTGTAACTGCGATCCGGAGACAGAGGAGGAGACACAGGTCAATTTAGAGACAGTAAGTCCACAAACATCCAGATAGGCTTGCGGGAGTCCTCGGCGGCGACGGCGCAAAAAAAAGCGCCCCAAACTGGGAAAATGAGACTGGAGAAGGCAAGCAGGGCTGTCGGGACTCGAGCAACGAGCCAGACATCCTTTCCGCATCTCCTGTGTGAAGTCGACGCCTGCATGGACGGAGATACATCAAGTGCTTCCTAAGCCAAAAAGATTTGCCCTGAACAGTGGTCAATTCCGCAGAGCGACCCCGGAACGTAGCCGAGAACCATGTCGGAAGGAAGCTAACTCTCGCGTGTGGTCTGAGTGAGGGTTAATGACATCCACCTGTGCATCCAAGCTGATACTCGGTTATATAAGTTGGTCAACTTCCCGGCTAAACACACCTTTTCGTCGATCTAAACCTACCTTCTCGCCGTTCGTGCGGTTCCACAGTGCGAGGAGCCATGTGATCTGTCCTTTGTCGAGTGTAGAGATTGCTCTGGCTCGAAGTCTGCGTCCTTCCTCAGCAACCTCGGCCGATGTTCCTGAGTCCCGTATTGATTTCGTTGCTTCCAGGATAGACCCAACAGTGAAGCAAGCACCGACGGACAGCCGCTGACGCCAGAACAGAAGCAGAAAGAGAAAGAGCGACTTCAGGCGTTGGTAAGAAGCAAGGAAGCCGCTGTCCTCCAGGTTTTGATCAAAGACAAGATCGAACAAGGAAAACGCGCGATAGGTCGGGCACGTACTGCTGGGTGGTAAGATGCACAGTCGCTGGAGAAACAGCGTCTGCTGAGTTTCGTCCATTCTTGAGAAGCCATGTGGAAATCAGGCCGTGAAAAAGGGCATTTGCTGTTGCTTGCGGTGGATTTTCAATGGCGGTGCGCGCTTCGCTTCTTAAATGGTGTCTCGCGGGTCCTTGGGCTGGCTCAAGTACGGGGTTGAGATCGAGGCTGGTTCCTTCATTGCTTGCAAGTTGTCGCTTCCAGAATGCCCTTTTGAATCGCGTTTCCCTCTCTGTTTTTGGCGACGGTGCAGGTGAAGGCGTTCGCAAAGGCTGCCGTGGCGGGAGCAAGTTGCTTTTTCATCGACGTTTCCTCTCAGCAAAAGATCCCCGCGACATACATCCTAGATAAATCGTTGAAAATGTTCACGGTGGCTTTCTCGAGTGGCGTCGAACACTCCTTTAGTCTCTCCTCAGTGAGTCGTGATCGACAGCGAAAACTCTTTTTCTTGTTTCGGCTCTCCAGCCACCTATTCCACCACTTAATTGCAATCTACTGTTCCAGATGTGAAGGAGTGTACGTGCAGCACCTCAGAACACAATGTGATAGCAAAAAACGGATCCCGGAGAGTACCCTAGCGTTTAGATGTACGACGGAAGCTTCGTGTGCATTCGTCAGCGTTCAGCATCTAGTTAGAGACAGAGCAGCAGGGGGGGAGCTTGGGAGGTTGTCTGCTACAACAGACTCTTTCGTATTCTTGTGGGTTTCGTTTCGCATGACTCGAGGAATGCCTTCTGCCTAGCGCGTACGTTTCTGTGTGCCTAGGTCTTCTCTCACGTTTATGGTCCAGTTTCTCTGTGCTGTGTGTGTTTGGATTGGACGGCGGATCTCATCTGGTGTATTGCTGCAGTCTTTTTAAATAACAATTTGTTACCTATACTTTCTATAGTTAGTGCCTTCTTCATATCATGTCCTACCATGGAGGCAAATGCGTTTCCCAGGTGCTACACTCATTACAGATCTCGTTTTTCCAATCCAAAACTTGGATTCGGTAAACAAAGACCTTCGATGTCTAACCCAGTCCACGCTCGCCAGAACTGCTGAAGTCGTCTGAAGCTCATGGCTTTTTTCAGTTTTTTTGTATGTTTGTTTCAGCTGCAAGATGTCTACTCCTACGAAGACCTACTCCACTCCGACAGCACCGCGAGCTTAGCGCAGGAGCCGGGAATCGCGAATCTTTCAGACAGCGACAAGCGGAAGTTAATTATGCTCGAGTACCTGGATGCTTCGCACCGGCGACTCAACCGTTTGTTTCTCATGGAAACTGGTGAAGACGAGATGAGGGATCGATTTCTCACGTGCATGCGTATTCTCAAATTGTACTCTCTTACTCCAGCTCAGAGTGCAACCAATGGTGGTGATCAAGCGAATGGTTCAAGAGAATAGTCTTGTAGGAGAAGCAACATCTGGCATTTACACCACAGAATTTGACGTTGCCTTTCTGGCGCCGTCCTCCGACAAATGTGTGGGCAGTCCCGTCAGAGCGTAGGCAACCAGCAAGCAGGCACGGTGTAGTCCGTACTTTTTTAGAGTGCTTTAGCCCCACAGTGTCATTGGGGATACTTGTGCAAATAGATGCTGCTGCTGTGTAAAAAATCGGGTTCTCTGGATCCCCCCGCAAGCGTAACTGGGCAGTAACACTGGGAGGCTGTAGATGAACGGGACCCGGGAGCGAGGCTGTATATAGCGGGGCGGATTTTAGCCTCTGGCACGCCTGGCGAGATGCCCCCAGGTGAAGAAGAGAGATTTAGTGGTGCAGATCCCGTGGGCTTCCCGAAAGCGCCGCCTTCGCTGCACGGTTTTGGCTGTCGATGGTTCGTCTCATCGGTTCCACACAGCACAGTTCCAACAAGTCTCAGTAGCAAACGAACCAGGCCTCCGGGGCGGTGCCAGACCGGGTGCGTCAACTTGGGGCTTCGGTAGTTTCGATTCTACTCTGTGTCATACAATGGACGATCTTTTGTCTTCTTACAGTGGGAGGCGAGGTACGCCGGCTTTCCTGTACAGTCGTGTGGGCCTAGCTCAACGCAGTGACCAGCATGTTCTTGTCTATCACCCGTCGTCGCCTGGAGTACGGCCAGTTAATCGAATGAGAAGCCAGAGTGGTATCCCCGCAAAAAACGGAAGACAGATCCAGCCTCCCGAATGCTTCGTGGACAGTGCACTTGTCAACAGTTATAGCCGTAGGTGTTCTCGGAAGAATTATTTTCGCTCCTTGGTTAGCCCGAAAAAACCGTGCTTTTTGTGGTCTGGCGAAGAAAAATGTGGTGGACAAACACAACCGTTTACACGTATGCGTACATCTCCATATGCATCCCTGCATATACATGCCTTGAGGAGGAATCGTGTTACCTGTGGTGTCTACGCAACGAGCTAGCATGGATCTGTTGTTGTGGAACAGGGCAGACGAATTCACAAAAAGGATACGGGTCAAAATTGGGGCATCCCGAACACGCGCTGGGCCTTACAGAACGGACAAGCCACAGCAATGGTGAAAACGTTGTACCGACTTCTGGGTTCCTCTCAATGGAAGGGCGCTTGTAGGCGACTACAGTGACTCGTTGAACGTGCTGTCATTGGACTGCAGAGTCTGTAGCATAGACGGAATTGATACTGCTGGTTTTTCTTTAAAGATTTTGGCAAGAGTCTAGGTTTAAGATGTCGAGGCTGCTCAGAGGGGCAACAAGACAGCGGGTGCAAGTAGCGGATGCATATGGTACAGGATACAAACCGCAAACTGATACGGGATGCACACTATTCGAATATTTGGCGAAGAGCAGCACTGAGTTCCAATTCACCATAAACACTTGCAGAGGCTACAGTATTAACCTCTAGGCCAAAGGTCTGAGACAGGAACTCGAAGGGTTGTGGTCCTGCCTTGCGCTCGGTTTCGTTTTTTAGACCGCAGTTGTATGACCGTACCGGCAATCGGGACCGTCTGTGCTCGGGTCCGGTTTCCGTGTCTGTGTCAAGATGCGTATTTTCGTAATCGTTCCTTACGTCGGCGAGTAACGGTGTCAGCATGTCCCTGAAACACATACCGGCACCAGTTTGTTTAGTCAGACAAGTGAGGCCGGCACCTCCAGATCGAAGGGGGCATCTTCACTGCCGTGCGTCGCACAGGGAACATAAAAGCAGGTTTGTGTGCGCGTCAGTTAACCGGACCGGCTCACGGGTACGCATTTGACAGAAAAAATCGACAAGGTCCAAGGAATGGGATAGCCACCTTGGGCACTCCCATGGACAAGCCGCCGCTCGCCGCAGCAACTTCACTGCTTGGACAAACATCCGCCGGGTCAATGCCATACGTAAACACACACTCAACGAGTTTTTTCCTTGCTGGGCAAACTTGCCCTTGCTGATAAAAAGAATTCAGTTTCCGTCAGTTGAGATCGGCGCCGGTGCTCATCTCGCAGCACCATCCCCGCCCCCAGCGCTGGAGAAGTGACTGCAAACACACAAGACAGGCACCGTCACTTTTATTTCCTGCAACAAAACCTTTGTGTTGTTTGGCCATCTGCAGCTGGTATCTCTTTCATTACTGAAGGATTGACCCAGAAGATGCGGTTCCCCGTTACTCGTGCCGCGTACGGTCCCGTGTTCTTGATTCCCCACCTAGCAGACCGAAGCACTCTTCTTCTGTAGACTTACTCTCCGACCAACACCTGGTTTCGATCCGTTCTGGGCGGATTTTGCCGCCGCTTTCTTTGGCACAACTCTCTTCTCCTTGCCTGAGGTGTCAATAATCTCATTACGACCGCCATGCGGGAAAGAAACAGAAGAGGGAGAAGGCAACGCCATGCGCAAGGAGGCACCGCGGTGCGCGTGAGGGGAGGCACGTGCCTGCACATCTGCACCTTCCCATTGAGCTTGGATTTCTACGTCACGGTTCGAAATGCCATCGATAGATGCATTTCTGTCAATGCCACGTCCATCGGAACAACTTGCTTCTTGCGGGTAACCACGACCTTGCGCATCTGTCAGAGAAGCGTAGGCGGCAAACTGGGATCCGTGGTGCTGGGGCAGGTAGTTCCCCTGGTGCTCAGGCGTCTGGTGCCCAAGAAATCCAACGGGAAGAGTGGGCAGTTGATTGCCTGGCCCCGCAGAACTCTGCAGCGAGTGGGTGGCAGTGTAAGTGTTTGTGTCGTCTACAGAAGATTCCGCAACAGACAACGCAGTAACACAAGGAAAGCTTCTAAATCTCAAGACGGGATCACGAGCGTCGTGCATGTGGTATGGCAATCCGGAAACTATCCTTCCGCATGATTTCATAGGCTACAGTGTCTAATATGCTTGCCGATGATTCCACAGGAAACGTTGGGCCGGCAGTCTTCGGAAGCACTGGTCGTGCAGGTCGAAGAACCTACGGTGCCTTTCTTCAGGAGATACTGAAATCGCCGATATGCCAGCACTTACAGGGAAGGCTGTCTCGTAGAGAATACGTTTCGGCGGGAGACACGCCAGCACTCCTGCCCAGTCGAGGAACGGCCAGTGCAGGCAGAGCGGCGGGTCCTTGAGACTGGCTAGTTGCGGACGTCAGCGAACCCAAGATGGAAAATCGAAGAATTAGGAAGCCGTTAGGTTCGTTCTCCTTTCCCACCAGCATTACTTTCATCGGTGCGTTCTCTGCATTCAACGTTGCAAACTGGAGTTTGATGAACCCCACGGCTTCTCCCATCGCCTCGTATTGCCTCTGTCGAGAAAACACACACCCTCACCGCAAAATGGAAGTATATATATACTTATATATTTATATAGTTGCATGCGGAAGTGCGTGAGGGCGCACGTCTTCCCTTTCAATTTATCAGGCCGGTGTACTGGCGGAGACTCGCGGGGCATGCAAGTCTCAAGCGTGGAACAGATAGCGCAGAACGTAAGTATGACTATATTCCAACACATGCGTGCAGTAGGATGCAGATTAGCTGACTGAGACAAGAGGTGAAGCAATACCGCAAAACCCTGCCGCACTCTATCCGAAGTTCTTACCTCTTGGTAAACCTTCATGTGCACAAACTCCTCGCCTCTCCATATCATTTGGAGAGGTGCTGAAAAGAATACATCAACACCGCGTCACAACGCACTAAGTGCTGATGCTTGATAGACAACTGAAGACCCATGTCTAAACCCGAATCGATGTGAAACGGCGTTGCTTTCATCTGCGCTGTGTCTGAAAGGCTGCAAGGGGCCTTGAAAAAGGTTGTTTCAAACAACAAATCGCACTTTGCGAGGTCGCAGTACCTACCTCCCCCAAAGTTCACGCATCCGGATGCATCGATGGGTACAGGTATTGTTTTCAGGTGGGGCTTGTTTTCTTCGACAGTGTGAACGTAAGCCGCTACTGACAGGTAGCTTCCTTGTTCGCAAAGTGGACGTCCAACGGACTCCAAGGCGTCAATGCAGAACTCCACCAGCTGCGTCAGAACACACAAGAAGCAACCCGGCGACAGTTGCGAACTAGATTCTGGCCCGCCTAACTTGTCCAACTGTTTTCGCCATCGCCACTGCGAACGATAAGAAGCGGCTTCTTCTCATTCGATCCGCCTGACCACTGCTACGGGTGTCAAATTCACTGCCCGCTATTTACCTTGGGGGCGTTGTCTTGCACCTGGTGGGAGTTCGGAATAAGAACGTGCTGGCTGAAATGCTGCTGATTCGACGTTCCTGCATTTGCGTTGTTGCCTGACAACAGCAGATTGGAGGAACCCAAGACAATTCCAAGCATTTCGCGTGTTTGTGTGACAAGGGTCACTGCCAGACTTTTGAAGAACACTTAGGGCTTCTACGGAGCCACGACGCAGGTGGTGGGCGGATGAAACCATGACAAATGCACGGACGCTTCCACGCAAAAAGACTCATTTCCAGCCCTCGTTTTTTCCTTCCGAGAACTGTGGCTTTTGGATAATCGCATTTAGAATCCGCCTGTCATTTGCGACCATCCACGATATAGACACGTTCAGGTCAGGCAAATATGCCTAGCACGTACAGAAGTTTCTAAACAACATCATCGCGCGCGTAGAGCCGGAAACTGTTTTGAGGCCTCCCCCATATTTTTGGGAGCCGCGCCTCGATGTAAGGAACCGGCTACCATATAGCCGATGTCTCTTTTCTAAGGAATTCAGTAAAGCTCTCCCCTTCATTCCGGAGGTGTGTTAAATGCCGACCGTGCGCAGAAGGGTAGCAAGAAACTGGCACTCCACCGAGCTTACTGTGCAGTTGAGTTTGCTCCCATCTCCGCTGTGCATATTCCTCTTCACGGGCAATAGGGTACGATGTGTATCCTTTGGTGGTTTCCCCCATTCCAATTGACGAAGGAACCATCGGTCGCTCTTTCTGGAACTGTGCGTCTTGGGATTCTTGCGGGTAATAACGACTCGCAGGAGCGGCTGTCAACGGGTCTACAACGGGGGGATCCGCCGCTGTTGTCGCGCCGAGCATCCGTGAGTCTCTCGGTTCTGCAGAAAAATTCATTCCGAACGGTCCAGGACTTCCAGTTCCTTCATCCAAGGGGTGGGTCATAGGGCTTTGCTGATCCTGCTCCCAGATCTCTCTGTTACAGTGAAACAGGTACCCTCCGTCCCCCTGCTGGGCGCTTTCTTCCGGTGAAAGAGGGAACGGGTAGTATTCCTCAAGCGTCGATGGGTTACCTTGGGAGTCAAAGGTGCCGGGTGGGTAGACAGCGCAGTGAATGGTCTGCCCGTCTGCACACACACAAAATGAGCCCAGACCAACTGAAACACACGTCAGAACCATGGAGAACACCGACAACAGTGTCGTCTGAAAACCCGCGATGGTAGGTGGGCGTGGCACGCCACAGCGAAGTGCTGATGTCGGGGGTCACTGGCACTCTAAAAATGACAGACTGGAGCCAGCTGTGGGCGCCAGCTTCCCTGAAATGCTGCATACCTTCTGAAGGGGAGAAGACGTAAGTTCCAGCAGTGGTGTGGACGACGGCTCTGCCGGTGCGACGGAGTTCCTCAAGCACTTGGTCGTCGAAGACATTTGGGTGTTCGTTTGCCGTTCCACTATGCTCTGCTGGTGTTTTCCCCGCGGGTTCCGGCACATGGGAACTCTGACGCACTGTGGCCTCCTGGGGACTTTGGCAGTAACTCTCTTGTCGCTCTCTGTGATCTTGCCTGGGCTGGGGCTGGTTCTCGCGAGCGAAAGAGTGCGGCTCGGAAAGCTGCTCACGCAGCGGCTGGTGGTTGTGATACGCCTGAGGTAGCTGTCCTTGAGTGGAGTAAAACGCCTGCTGCCTCTTCTCGGTTTCTCGATTCACTTCAGCCTGCGCAGAGAGAGACAGACTTTTCTCGCGTTCGTCCATGAGGTCCAACTCGTGCTGCAGCTCTTGCTGACGCTGCTGGAGTGCGTCGAGGGAGTGACGCGACCGCTCCGAGTCGAGTTCCTGGTGATAGTGCTGGTATAAAGAAGACGAGGACGGGACGGAGCGAGCCGGTTGCTGGGCGCTGTACTCGGTGTTCATTTTGAAAACGCCGGTAAAAGACACGTTCTGGAAACAGACGTCCCTTCCAGGGCAAAAGCAGTCCAAAAGAACCGCTCCCGTGCCGGCGCAAGACAACGGCAGCTGCTCTGTGCTTAAGACAACAGAGGGGGTTGGAATGGCGGAGACCTGGAACTGCGATTGTGAGCTTCCCAATCCAAGGTATTTGTCCAGAATAGAAAGACATGCAAAATTTCAAGTTGTCGTATGGGAAAGGACAGCCGCACATATGCGCGGAAATGGTCGCAGGTTTCAACGAGACCGCAAGGGCTGTCTGGTTTGAGGGGGGGTGCCAGCTGAACACAAAGACAGCGCGGAAGTCCAGGCTGACCTCCTCGACTGGAGAACACGCACTGATGCTGTTGCCACGTCAAAGATTCTGCAGTCTTATTTAAAAGTCAAGAACAAGATAATGTGGCAAACTTCCAGGGACATCCCAAGCGACGCAGCATCATTGTCCTCCATCTATTTCCTACTTCAGGGACAAGACAGCCTCACACTGCAGCGGTTGCTTTGCTCGACACGCTGGAGGCGGGCGACTCTCCCCTGGCGCGTGGTTAAACTTTATTCGAAGTGTATCAAAAGGCACGAGACAAGACGCTCGTAAGAGAAAACTGCTGCGACGACCCGTGGGGAATCGCCTGCAGCCGTCTGTTCGACCCTTTTCTAGCGACCAACTCGAAACGAGTTCGCTTTGAAAAACGCGTCGGGGAGGCGGCAGAGTCACGAGTGGGTTCCTCTCTCCCGTGTTCACGGGGTAGCCCCGCGACCACGCTAAGAACGACATAATTGAGAATACGCCAGCAAAACAACTTTGTGCCTCATTCTTTTGCATTGGTTTCATCCACCAGTTCAAAAACCTCAAGGCCGCCGGCGAAGTCAGAAGGGAAGAACCTTTTATAATTAGTGTCATAAATAACGACCTGGCAACCCACGGGTGAAAGAAGGTGTTTTATACGACAGGGTATTGATCATTCTCATGGGAATGTCTGAAGACGTAATGCAGTGTCTTTTGACCTCGCGAATATTCGTTTGACACCCACGGAGTACAGAAGACAATGAAGGAGGGAGTGCGGGACAACGTTTTCCCAGGCACACGATGACCGGAGCCTCGTTTGCTTCCGGAACAAGCATGCGTCACCAGTTCAGAGCTGATAGACCAAGTGTCATCTGCTGTGGTTGCAAGAAGATTTACTCAATTACGTTTAACTGTCTCGTGCTGCGGTCGATGATGAGTACCATCTCGGGCCGTACTGGTGGTTGTGCTGCGCTGCACTTATCCAGAACGACTTTCTAAATATAGTTAGGCGGCGTGCTCCTTTGAATGTAGAAGAGCAACCTGTGCAGCGAGATCACAGATAGATGCCGCATTTCGAGAAACAAGCTTCCTTGCAACTGCATGTGCAGTTACTTTTTTCTAGCACGCACCTGCGAACACCCTAACTATCCCTGTTGCCGGCTTCTCATTAGAAATAGCTTATTAAAGTGTGTGAAGAGGCTTATACGGCGGAGGTCCTAGTTCCTCATTGAGAGAAGTGCCCCTCGGCGGCAAACGGCCGCATTTTTGTCACTTGAATGTCCAGCCTTTTGTTCTGGGGGGATGACAATCTTCATCGTTGTCCGCGGGTGTTATTTACAAGTCAGACCAAAAGTCCTGCAGCCGCGAAGGGCTTTAGACCGTCCTCTTATGGAGGGAATGGAAAGGCGCGTTAACAGGGCAAAAAACGATGGAGAAAAAGCTTCTAAGACACGCCTACCGCAAAGCGTGACTTTATATTCCAGCTGCAAAAAATCCGTCAAAATCAATATACCGTTTGAGTTCGGCGTCACAGTCCTCCCAGCTGAAGGACTCCCGTGACATTTTGAGCCGTATTCGTTTTGCTATTCAGAGCTGCGAAAATTCGTAGAGAAGATTCTGGCGAAAGAAAAGATCGTCTTCTCAGCCAAAATCTCTCACTTTCGTTAGCTTATACGCTGGGCAGCCGTAGTTCACGACCATTCTAGAAAGCCGTTGTGACGTGCGCAACCCAGTTCGCCTGTGGAATCTACGACTCGAGCCCACGGTTCTCGTTGTTGTACTTTCATAAATTCAGTAACTTCAGGATCTGCCTTCACACGAACTCCGGAGAGTCGTGTCGCACAGAGCAACACATTAAACTACCCTTGGCTTCCATGTTCTGTAGTGAGTTAATAATCAAACGTATCCAGTGTAAATGCCACGCAGCTTAAGCTTCTACGCTGTCCTGTTAATTAAAAAGGTGTTATCGCTATGGACATTGCATTGAGAGGCTGACGGCATAAATCACCGGTTCACGGTTCACCATGGGTGTTCGAGTTACGAGACGTGGTCTCTGTTGTTGCAATCCTAGCACCTGAGTGCTGAAATGGTGAATGCCACGTTATACATGAAGGATTACTTGTCACAGGAAAAGCATTGACTTTCTCAACACAGGCTTTTCTGGCATCATGACACCAGCGTATGAAGGTACAATAGTTCCACGTCTTCAGGTTTCCCTGGGAACAACCTGTATCGAGTTCGGGGCTCCCTCTAGCACGTTGCCCCCACGTAACTTCACAAGCTACACGCGAGTAATATACTGTCTGTTTGCGCCCAAAGCGAGTACAAAAGAAAGTGGGTGCCGCTGCGTCAAAATCTTTGACGTTAAGTGAGCAGAAAAACTGGCGTCGTGTGCTGACCAACGGCACGCGTCGTCGTTGCCTGCAGTCCACTGCAGAGCTGAGGCGTATGCGTGATTCTCCTTCTGTTTTAGGAGAGATTCATGTCGTTACTTTTTTCGTCTCACATTTTTTTCATTATTGTGTTACCACCCGGGTTCCAATACCACTACGAATGGACGGTTTTCTTCATATCCCTTCAACACCGGCGTTCAACCCCCTCTCTGCCCCCACCCCCACCCCCCAAC
>AVCM01000937.1:0-17796 GCA_000447165.1 Hammondia hammondi
AGGTGAGGGCAGAGGAGAGAGTGAGGGAGGGTCCCCGGCTCGGTCCGTGAGAATGCGACGGAAGGAGTACCTTGAAGAAGTTTGGCGGTGCGCGGACGTCGGCTCTGTCGACTGTCCAGACCGCTTTGAGGAGCCCAGGGGCGGCGGAAGCAGACTTGAGGAGGAACAGGATTACCGCTTGTCTGCCGTTCTGCGGAGACTGAGACTGACTTCACTCCCGAGGGACGAGCGTCGCTCTGATCGAGCAACACCGCGTTTCTGGTCGCAGTCGCCCGTCCGTCGACCGCCGGCTCCGGTGACACCTGGGAGACAAACTCGCTTGAATTGTCCGACGTGCGTGTACTTGCAAGGCGCGCTGTACAGACAGCGGGTCCAACGGGCATGCGTAGAAGTGGAGAGCAGGGACCTCCTGCAAAGTTTGGCGAAAGACCTGCGAACCACGCGTGCCCGAGTGAGGGAACTCGAGACGCTCAGAGCGAAAGAGGTTACAGCGCTAGCCTCTGGTCTCCGTGAGAAAGAACGAGAGGTGGACGTTCTTAAGTCCCTGCTCGCGCGAGCGTTGGAGCGCCTCGACGAGGCTGTGACGCTTCTCCGTGCCAAGAACGTAGGGCCAGGCAGCTTGTGTGAACGAAGTATTTGTTGCTCTCACTTGGCTTGAGCGAGGACAACGCAGAGACGACTGTCTTTTTTTGATGGTTCACCGCAGTTGAGGAGTAAAGCGCCTTGACAATGTTCCACCGTGATCGGCTGGCTGTCGTCACATGTCCTTTATGTGATCGAATGAACTCTCAAGTAGGGTATAGTTCCATGTCTTGCGCGCTGGTATTGCGTCACCGCATGTCATAGCATCTGCCCGGCAGTTTTCTCTTGTTGCACAACCACACCGCACTGTCAGGTATTCAAAGTGGAAACCGCGTGTCAGTGACGCAGAAGTCAAGGTTTTTTCGGATCATGTGTTATAGCTCATTTTCTGAACTTTTCCCCTGTCTCACTTGCCTTTCTGTTGGCTGCCAGGTCGAATCATCAGTTGGACAAGCTCGTCGTGACAAAGAAATGAAAGCAGAGCAAACACGCTGTGTGACCTCTGAAAAGGAGGGTTTAGGATCTCAGTTGGGGACCCACTCACAGTCACCAATAAAGCACCACGCAACTGACCCTTTGACGACCGCCTGTTTTGAATTGCGTCTGGGGCAAGTAGATGAGCTGCTTGCGCAGGAACGAGAGAAACGGAGAGCAGTCACCGGTCGTCAACAGGCAGACACTGCTGAATTCTCTCCGCGTGGCTCCAGCAAGCCGATTGGCCAATGCATTTCAGAGCAAGAAGCAACGGAGCTGAGTCCATCACCAGCTCAGACCGGCAACAAGCAAAATACAGAGTGCAGTGGAAGTCCAGAGAGACAGGATGAATCGCACAGAGGAAACGATCACGTCTGCCCTTTGTACGTTTCAGGAGAGCTGACGTCAGTCCAGACGCAACGCGAAGGTTGCAGTCGTCCCGGATCTTCGAGCAAGTGGTTCCACTCCTCGCCACATGGACTTGATAAAACCCAAGTGGCGATGCGTTCTCGGCCCACGCCAGACGACTCGCTGGCCTTACAGGCTCCTTCCGGGCTGTCGCCAGCTCACAAAGACTCTGGCGGCCACGTGCTCTTGACTCTCTCGCCACAGCTGCAACAGCGAACGATAAAGGAAGACCCGCATCTTGTGTCATCTGCTCCCGGGGGGTCATTTCTCGTTCACGACGGTTTGCCCTTCCTTAGCTGCGTGGATGGTGTGGAAAAGATCGGAAGTGGGATGGGTTTGAGTGTAGGGCCACGGGCTCCGCGTCTTCGTGTGGAAGAGTGCCAGACACCCGGAGAGAACGCAGCAAAGCAGACAAGCACCGCCGTTGGCTCTCACTGCGAGGGCATGCAAGGCACTTACGGCGGCAGGCGCTCGTGCTCCCTGCTCTCGCAAGCAAGTGTGGCTCGCGGGTGGCCTCTCTCAACGGGCCCTCCCGCGACCTTCCCTCCGCCTGTCTCTTTCTCTTCTTCAGTTGTCTCGTCAGTGTCTTCTGCTTCCACTGCTCCCCCTGTTTTTCTTCTTGCCTCCATTGCAGATGCCGCGCGCCATACCCGTAGCTCTCCGACCCCGCGGCAGCTGTGTGAGGCAGGTGACGGTTGGACTCCGAAACATCAGCTTTCGCACGCACCACTTCAGTGTCTCCAGCACGCTACAGTGTCCAGTTCTAGCACACTATCTCTCACACACACACACAAACTGGCGCCCGAAACTGGGAGGCGCGGAAGCGAGTGTCACAAATTTGCGTCTGGCTTTTCTCACGAGCGAGTACACTCGGTGCACTGTGATAGCCCTTTCCCTCATGCAGTTCCCATCCGTCGTGACGAGAGGGCGGCTGGCATCAGCCACTATTCACCACATCCCTGCCAGTTGTCAGGAGTCGCTGCTGAGTCACCCGCGGGCCCCCTTGAAGCAAGCCGCTTTCTTGCTGCTGCCAGCGAAGAGCAGCAACAACAGCCGCAATCCCCATTGATAGGACCATTTGCACCCCTCTCTAAGCAACTTCGCTCTCGGAGTCCACCGGTGGAATGTCCCCAGCCAGAATGTGAGAAGGTTCCCGCGGGGCAACCAGAAGAGAAGGTGCCAGAAGCAGATGGCCGAGGGAGTGGTGCGCGTGCCGGCTCTGGTCGAGCCGGCTTTTTGAATTCCACAACTGAGAACGAAGGAAGGAGACAAAACCAGGCTCGCGGGGTTCCAGACAGTGCGCCTCCAGCGCGTCCAGCCCCGGCACCCGTGTCTATTCCAGCACCTTCGGCAGCGGATGTGTTTCCATCAGCAAGCGTCTTGCACTTACCCACTTCGTCCCCGATGAGCTTCGGGACTGAAGACATTCTTCAAAGGAGGGCAAAGCGACCCGCCGCCCGTGAGCTGCCTGCGGACGCCTTGCTGGAACTGAGCAGTGCGGAAAGCGAGTGCGGAGACACAGTGAGTGGCTTCCACCGGCCGTCTCTTTATTGAGGGGGGGAGTGTGCAAGCGCCTGTTGAAGTGGTATTTTGGCTACTCCCCAGGAGTGGCGTCGACGGCGGCTAGACGCAGCATATCCGTTTGTGGTGATGTGTAAACGAAACTATAGAATGGAAAACGAGAAACTACCGGCCTCGACTCGGCATGAGGAGCATTGCCGATTCCGGCAAGCACGTTTTCGTCGAGAACTCGCAGAACACTCTTGCGTGTCACTGTTGCCACATCAAAACTTATTCAGCTACACTCTGCGGGTGGCTATGTGTTAGCCGAGAAACCACACTGCAGCGAGCAACATATCCGATAGGTGTCTTCTCGGTGCCGTTCTTGGATTCCAATGGGGAGGGTAGTAACACGGCTGTGACGTGACAGTGACGTGGATTCTGACAGCTCTCGAGGCGAGCTTTGGGGCCGCGTGCCTGTTCGTGTGAGCGGAACAGTGAATTGTCACGGGTTTCAACGCACAGAACCGAACGTAGCTTGAGTTCGACGATAGATTCACATGCGTGCTTGATGCTGAGGGGTTGGGATTGTTTCTTGCAAAATTTGCATCTGTGGTTTCCGTCTATCCGCGGTTGGTTATTCACGTTCCTCCATAATTATGAGTGAGTTTCGAACCGGTGCTCGCGGCATCAAAACCCTTCCACGACTCAGGTCAACCCCTTCCTCGCTCCAAAGTTCTCTGTCCGATGTCACTGGCCACATCCCTTGTTCCTTTCCTGTTTGTCGGATTTAGATGTCAACTACTTTGCTGAGACATTCGTGGGTCAATAATCTGCCATCTCACGAAAAGTCCCTCAATCGTAGCAGAGGACTTTCCCAATTCGAAAGAGGACAGTGAATCAGCAAGAAAACGCTTCTTCGGCTGCTCCCTCATGGGTCGTTGTGGGTCCAGGTGTTGAAACGCCACGGATTGTCATTCTGCGTCACGTCCTTTTCTTCCCTTTGATGATAGAGAGGGCGTCGTCAGCTGTTCATTCATCCTCGCTCGTGTCAGTATGAAGCTGAACTAGTGACTTCCTGCAGACGGAAAGTCCAGCTCTGGCTTAGTCACAGTGAAAATGCAATGCAAAAGGTCTACAAGGCAACGTGCTTGCTCGCAGGGTAGGTTTCCTCCTCACGAAAATGCCCCGCTTCCTCACACACAGCACGAGCGTGCTTGTGACTCACCTACGTACCTCACTTTAAGGTGTATCGTATCATACGGGTCTATCCCTATATATGATGACACAAGACTAAGACGCAGCCTGTAGGAGAGTGGGAAATCTGTTTGACACTTGGAGCCCCAAGTCGCAACCCCGAGGAAACGACCTGTCATAGCTGCGCGGCAGGTATAAATCATTCATCTTTCAGATTCAGACAACTACCGGTAGTGTTGTTAACCTTATGGACCGACTCTGCTGAGAGTCCATCCGTGCTTCTTACGCAAGGTCAAGAAATTGAGCCCTTGTGACGATATCTGGAAAATTTGCGTTTTTTGCCTCCTCATAGTTGTTCAACGAGAGTAGTACATACTGGAGCCCTGTGTGCACAACACAACCAACTGGTGTAGTAACGGGCGTTGCCGCAGGAGGAGTGAACCAGGTCAACGCTGTCCTTCTCCCGCCGTAAAGGTGGGAAAGAGTAAATCGGTTGCTGTGTCAAAGGGGCACAGAGACGAGAAGGAACGTGGCTAACTGTCACGGGGGGCGGTGTCAGCCCATGAACCGATTTGGACAAAGCCATCCCGTAGTAAGAACTTGCCCAAAACTGCTTTCGACTCCCCAAACATTTACCGGCTCTACATTCTTCTTTGGAGATCTTTCCGTCCTTGTCTTTGTCGCATAATTCAAAGACTGCATCGATTTCATTTTTTGTGAACATCCCCGCAGCAGGGCCCTGCACATTCAGAAAAAGCGTAACACCACCTCAGCTTACGTGCCGCATGATGCATCAGGCGTCACCGTCACATGCTCGCCACCATTTACTTTGGGTGAGGGTGTTTCTGATTACAGAGTATTTGGCAGTCGAAAACGAAGTTCCAGTGAAGGTCTCGGATACTGGGAAGCATTACGAAACTCTTTCGAAGAAACGGACTGTGGAGCCTCCCCTAGCTCAAGTTCTTCTTGTAAGGGTTAAGCAACATGTGATGCAAACGCTAGTCCACTCAAAGTCAGCACGCGGAATGGAAATGATGGGCAACAGTTGGGTGCCTCTCCGCTAACGCCTAATACCTTGAAGACCATTTCAGCTACCTGGGAGGAAACAGAAGGGGAAGCCTAAAGTTTTCCCACGACGCTGATCGGATTGTGTTTTTGTGTCTCCCCTGTCGAGCTCCCAGAAAGAAGGCTGATTCATGGATTGCATCATGGGATACCTCACCTGGACCTGGCGCCGCTGCAGTTCCTCCAGGAGAAACTGACGCGCGTTTGTTGGTTTGTAGAAACATAGGGATGAGTATAAGTCCTGGAAGTCACTCAAATGTAACGCATGATTTTGCACATAGGAATTGAACGCTGTTTACGGAGGCAGCCATTCCCGAGCCTATACATTTTGTCAAGAACGCGTGACGCAACAAGGGAACTGTAATGGCGGTTTCATTACACACATGCAGCACAAGACGTGTCACGAGGAAATCTGCGTAGAGCCTTACAGAGAGAAATAACCTACACGGTGTTTGTATCAACACAGGAGCAGCAATTGTCCCTGATGTGTTCGGATGTTGTGGATGCCCGAGTGGATTCATTTGCATATCTGATTACCGACTCGAGCTGCACAATTAAAGCTGAGCGAAAGGTTTGCGACGCTGCCTCACAGATGTTCTTCGTTGTGCTGTCCCGAGCAGATGGCAATGTACCATGGTCTTCAGTATGTCCTGACAGTAAACGAGCTACCCTGTTTCTATTCGAAATATACAACTCATCACCATAGTGTGGAGTTCCAAAAAGGGTCGGTAGCCTGGGTGGCAGTGGCCTGCCTCCTTTGCAGCATAAGTGGTCTATACACACCATTCATAAAGATTCGAGGGGCGAATGTTCAAACTACGGCGTTGAGAAATTACCGCTGTGACACCACAATACATCTACACGGCAACCTAAAACGTTCGGGATAACTGCGAGCAAGTGCTTCCTTGGCCGGACATTTGAGTTCTTCCGGAGTCTGATGTGGATGATGACACACTCTAAGGAGCTCGTCGATGCGATGTCTGGCGACATACGCCTCCGCCACCTGGAGGGCGTCTGCGTTGGAGCACTCAGGATCACATTCAAAAGACGGGAAGGAGATAACTTGCGGCTGTCAATTGATCACTCTGCGCGTAACTACGTTTCAGGTAGTCCGAGACACTTGTCCAGCAACAGTCGTTCTGAGGGAAGTGCACAAGAATGTTGTTCTCTAACGGAAGTGTCCATATTTCCTTGTAAAAGACTTGCGGTCGGCAGGTGGACTTTGTACACGGTTGGTCCTCACCTACGCTCGCTTTTTCCATTTTCGCTAACTGTCTGCAGTTTGGAGTGAACGCATTTGTTTCTTTTCGCCTTTTGGTGTTCGTTCTGACCACAAAGGAGGCCACTTTTGTTCTGGGTTCTCTCCGGAACGAGGAATTACAGATGCAGCAAGACACTCGTAGCCTTCTCGCTTGACCACAATGCAGGTCCTTCTGGAGCTAGTCTTCAATTCCCTGACGGGCTACTGGTACAAAACTTGTAAGTGTTTTGAGAACTAGCGGCGCACACATCAAACAGTGGTACCCGGATGTTTGCATAAGTTAGGCGGGCAAGGCCACAGAGAAATTCAGGAAGTGCGCAACAGAATTAAACAGCAAACGTAAGCCACTTTGGCTCTAGCCTATTGCGATGCCGTCTCGATTCCGTCATCGAAAACCGGAGAGAATGTTTCCCCACAGGAAAAGTAGGTCGCAAGCGGGGCTGCGCTAGAGGCACCAGAGGCTAATGTCGTCGAGAATGCCACGTTGACCTGATGCTTTGGCTGTTGTATTTTTCAGTGATGCCTACTACGAGGCTGAACTCAAGAAAATACAGCTATATTCTGAGTATAATGATCGCCAACAAGCTCTCAGCCAGTGCCAGTTTCAGCGGGGGCCACCAGGGAGAGAGAACGGATGACACGACTGGAGCATGACAAGAACACTTGCATCGTTGTGACTGTAAGGGCCACGTGGTTTGCTAGGACCAACATGTTCACCGCTATGCTAACAGCGGTGCTCACAGTTCTGGTTTTCTTTCGTAAGTCAGCAGACAGATTAGCAGCTTATACCTTCAAAAATGAAACATGCTCACGTGCCGTATCATTAGTTTGGCGTACACCTGAAACCTCTCCATTGCCCTCTCTAGACTGACACACAGGAAAATCCGGCCTTATTCGGTATCTGAAAAAAAGGCTTCTAACTGATACGTATCAAAAACCCGTTATGCGACAAACCCCTTCCTGGGCACGCCGTCAGACTCGGCTTTTGTTCCGCCAGGATGAATCCGATGCACGCTTTTACTCTCTCGTTGCCGCACTCCCTTCGGAACCAGCTATTCGGAGAGACGCGTTCGAACAGAAGAGCAAAGCGGGAACAGTGACGCTGACAGCTCTACAGACACCAAAACTGCTTCTACTATGTTACGGGGTCCACCATAAATCAGTTGATTTTTCTGACCGTTACAGCGGGGCTATTTTGCACAGGGTGGTTCTACCCGACCAACCGGATTGCTCGTAACGGTGATGGTACTTGAAATGATGATTTCACGGTGGGTAAACCTCCATCTACGGCATCTGCATCTACGCCCCCAGTCACCTCCCTCTGTCGCTTGCGTAGTTGCATTACCCGCGATAAGGGCCTTTACCTATCCATTGTCAACACCGTTGACATCTGATGTATATCAGTGCGGATGTCGTTGGGACTTAGAGGCCTACCTGGAGTAGCTGACGGTACCTACTTTAACACACCGGGAAGCTCCATATCTCCCCCTCAGAATCAGCCTGACCACCGCTTTTAGCAGATTTATAAATATGTATGCGATAAACCTGCCATCTGGACTGTTTTCTAGGCAGGTGCCCAACGTGGTCGCTAACTATGTGGCTAGACAACGCCACAGATATACTGGTTCACATATGCTGTTCTAGCAATACGTGTGCGAAATGGTGTATTTCTGTTTTCATCATACGATGTTGGCTCAGACCCCGCGTGGTGATGTCCCCCATCCCGAAGCAGTTGGTCGGACACCATCACAGCTCTGGCTCCCCACTTGTTTAGCTGTTCACCAAAAAATTTTGAACATTCGTGGATGTTTCGTGCAGTTTAAAACTGTTGTGGATGCACGCGCTTGTGTAGGATGTGGCTATCTTCGGCAGACCACGTTCGCCATGGTTCCCACTCTCCAACGGCAGCTACGGTGGAAAACGGTTTTCTCTGGAATGCTGCAGCCGTTATTACACAAATGCATTCACACAGAGCTGCAGCGTCGGCACCGGACGCTCCTCTGTATGAACTTGCTAACTGGCGCATCGATTGCTCCATGGCCTACATGTTCTGGGTCAACAAAACAACATCAATGACCAGAACGCCGCAAATGGGGCCCTGGCTATTACCGCTGTGACTTACTTCGCAGCTCTAGGCTCCAGTCGTACCGGTGAGCGCCAAACTGCTTTACCGGGTGCCCAGCTTCCTACATCAACTACAGACCGACGGCAGCACCTGGCAAAACATTCTTGCCTAGCGCTTGATCCGTGGATCTTCCGGTAGGAGAAATACAAAAGACGCGGCCACATCGTCGCATACACAGTTTGAATGGGGAAACCATTGTATAGTGAAACATGGTTTGACGAATCCTCATTGACATCACAATGGATAAGAGGGATAAGAATCTTTTTAGACAACACAACACATGATAACAATTCTGCGCAGATGGCCCTCCAGATGAGCACAAGTTAGTTCCTTAGCGAGCACATTTCCTGATCGCAGCCTTTGCATTCAGCAGAAAAGGAAGACGGGAGCTGCCGACGGCGGAGACACGCTTGTCTCGCACTGGAGACGCCTCATCAGCTCACCAAACCACGTGGCGTTCAGCTCGCATCATGCGGCTGCCAGGACAGTCATAATGCACATCCACGCACATTCCGAACGCGTGCAGCATCCGTAATCGTCGATTCTCCCAACCGAGTGCGATCAGACTCGCCAGCATCTGCTTCTCAGCATGGGGTTCCTCTCCCTCTCAGAGACGTTTGACTTGAAATGATACCCTACTTGCGTTCACGGAAACCTCGTAACATTCGACAGTCTAAAATCCCCTCAAGAAGCCCAGTGCACCGTCGTGCAACGATTGAGGTTTCAGCCGCAGCTGAATAGGCCGCGGTTTTCCAGAGAAACCACTAGTGGTCACATGCGAAGGCTCGTCTGTCATACCAGAAACTAGAACGAAACATGGGGTTGTCAGCTGCACACGCAGACCTGTTACGTTTATTCTTTCTACGGCTGTTCGCAGCGGATAGCTCTCAACGAAGGCCTCCTCCGTCAACTTTGACAAATCTACAGGAACGACACACTTTCGGTTGCCCCTGCATCCGTAGCGCGGATCACACACGAAGTGTCTCTCAAGGAGAGATGTAGCAATGCCGGCACATCCAGACGTAGGAGAAAACAAACGCCTCTCCCAAGCCTTTCTGTGACGAATTAAGGATCTGACATCATGTGAGTAGCCATTCTGCAAACGTTCGTAGTTTCACCCCCCCCCTCGTGGTGTCCGTCGCCAGCACTGTACGAGCTTCTTATGGGCGGCTGTTGCCCCTTTCAACTATACGGCGTCGCACGTGAAGACACACTGCCACGCCGTCCGGTGTGCAAGTACCTGAGAAGGAATCAACCAAATGAGTTTTCATTATCTGCCCGTAGCTCCAGACGACTGTTTAGGATATTCGCACTCTTCCGTTGTCTTGATCAACATCGACTTAGCAACTGGGGCCTTCGCGAAGTGGCTGTATGACGAGCATGCTCTTAACGACTTGTGCTGATCCACCGTCCCACCCTACCAGCCACCGACTCGTCTCAACACTGGGGGTGCTACGAACAAAAGCTAATTGTTGTTCCACACAATTTGTAGTTTTCATCTTCTTTTTGTATGCTGGGATGTATCGGTCTTGGTGTGTTGTCCTCCGTTGGGTCCTGCATCTTTGCCGATTTGGCCTTCTTTGTTCGTGTGCAAGCCACGTTATTCGTTGCATGGCGAGGAAATTACATATAGCAAGTTCCTCGGTTTGGCGTTTAGACCGAATTCCACGTTTGAGCTGGTTTCCAGTCCGAAGAAGCGAACTGGGGATCCGAAAGAACGCTTTTTTATCGCTCCGGCTACTTTCGTTCACTTTATGGATGCATTCGAGCCATTCTTTGCCCCCAAGTTTCTTCGCTGTTGTCTCCTCTCACGTCGCAAAAAGCCCTCCCTCCACAAGACAAGAAGATTGCCAGTGTCTGTCAGGGCCACTACTTGCCTCCACCACAGGCGCTTCTCTTTTCTGGCCTCTGATTACTCTGTCGTGAATCACACTGTTCCAAGCAGCGACGCAGGCTTTGCGTGTCCGGCATCGCGTAACATTCTGTCCTTTCCTGGTCGCCCTGTTGCGTACTTCACTTCGTCGTCATATCTCTTCAAGATGGCGCCGGTAGGTCAGCATCCCATGGCAGAGACAAACACCTACCTCAAAAAGTGTTCCAGTAAACGTACTTGACACTGAGTTCGCGAGGACCGGCTCACTGTAAATCAGGGTCGTGCTAGCACAGCATTTGTTTGCTGGAGACACAGCAACTTGACCACTGGTGGGCCCGCAGTGGTTATATCTCCCCGTTTGCGGTGTTTTATGCAAATCTTTTCTGGATGAGACTGCTGTGGGCTCTTCTCGGTTGCTTTTTTGCCTCACGACTGTCGTGGCACGTTGCTTCTTCAGGACACCAAACGCGTTGATGAGTCTTTTCTGACGGGAAAATTGACCTCTTACCACCATTTCGGACGGTCTGGCCTGAACAGAGACCCGCTCGACTTCATTGATGAGCTGTTGACATGTGTCTGGATGTACAGCAATCCATGCCACCTGTGGGGGATTTTTCGGGCTTGGCTGCCGCCGTGGGGACCGAGCACGAAGAGGCAGACGTCACAATGCTTCAGTCTGCGACTCCCCGTGGTGAGGCTCCAAAACACGGGAAAGACGGCTCCCGACCGACGAACGCGAAGCCTCTTCAAGCACTCGCTACGCAGGATCCCGAACTGTATGAGCTCCTTCGAGAGGAGAAGCGACGACAAATCTCCGGTCTGGAACTCATCGCATCTGAAGTGAGTACTATGATGGGGTTGAACAGAAGTGTACACGTTTCTGAATAGCACTTCTGCAGAGATGCGCGACTCCGGCTCTCTCAGTGGTCCGGCTCTTGGCCGTTTCGCGAAAGGAACCGCCTTGGAATAAACGCGTTACTGCTGTCTCTCACGCCGTCGGTGAGCCTGGGGACGCTTGGTTGCGGCCACTGCAGCGGAACGTCAGGTAGTGCCGATATAACTTTGCGAGTTAGCGGTAGTCTCCGCGGCCAATGATACGGTTTTAGAACTGGTGCATTTTCCCGGTTCTGGTGTGCTCTGCAGAATTTTACGTCACAGGCTGTGATGGAATGTCTTGGTTCCTGCCTGACGAACAAATATAGCGAGGGATACCCTGGCGCACGGTACTATGGAGGAAATGAAGTTATAGATCTCATCGAATCTCTATGCCAGCGTCGCGCGTTGGCTGCCTTCGGCCTGGATGTTGAGGAGTGGGCCGTGAATGTTCAACCGTACAGCGGCAGTCCCGCTAACATGGCCGTCTTCGTTGGGTTGCTTCAGCCCCACGATCGAATAATGGGACTTGATCTGCCGTCTGGTAAGAAGCATGTGAAAATGGAACGAGCACGAGTTTCTCGATGGTCGTAGACGAACGGCATGAGAGAGGACGAAAAAGCCACGACAGATGGGGACTTTGTGAGGGAAATGGAAAACAACCGCTTCATAACATAAGGGGAGGATCTGGTCGTCCATTTCGAGTGGACAGTTCGAGATTCCCTCTTCGTGCATTTGTGGAATCGCTCGCATGAGATAAACAATGTATTCAGTTTATCTGGTGTGTCACCGTAACAGCTTTTCTTTGCTAGTCTTTACTTTCTCGTGAAACAAGTAGATCAATCATGATCCGATTAAATTAGGAGTTCACCCACGCAGGTGGTTTGTGCATTCTGCGCGACGGTGTGCTTGCCACTGTAACTCAGGAGGGCATTTGACGCATGGCTTCTACACTGCGAAGAAGCGCATTAGTGCAACGTCCATTTTTTTCGAGTCCCTCCCATATGGTGTGGATGAAACAACCGGCTTGATTGATTATGAAGAGCTGCGGAAGCGAGCCCTAGTTTTCAGGCCGAAGCTGATTATCTGCGGCCACTCAGCCTATCCAAGGTACGAGCTATTTTCAGTTCTGACGAGCGATGCTAACAACACACGTGAATTCGATGCGGATGCGTGAAAACAGGCTGAGGAGACGGTACAGGACCTGATTGGTTCGTTCCGCGATTGAGTGCGCAGCTCCTCTTGTATGATAGGGGATTATTGTTTCCTCATCGTTGACAGATATATTTGCAACGCGAACAGAAGCATTCGTCTTCAGTGCCTACTATCCTCATGATTGCAGAGATCTGGACTACGCGAAGTTCAGAGAGATCGCGGATGCCGCCGGCGCGATGCTAATGTGCGATATGGCTCACACCAGTGGTTTGATTGCTGCGAGTCTCCTTACTTCGCCCTTCCCGTACTGCGATATCGTCACAACTACAACGCACAAAACCCTGAGGTGAGGCGGACCGGTAGCAAAACGAGAAGCCATAGCTGTCGAATGGCAATCCCATCAGCAGCGTGTCTACTGGGACTCGTGTGATGCGCGAGAGGCAATGCCGCTCAGCGTTTGTTTAAGCACTTTCCACGATGTGCCCATCACACAACATTCTGAGGTACTAACCTCAACTGAAAAGGAAGTGCATCTGTCGCGTGACTGATAAGTTTTGCCGCTAGTAAAAACAGTTCTGGGCTGGCTGTCTACGATGACTCTTGAATGATCCTAAAATATGTTCACAGGGGTCCTCGCAGTGGAATGATTTTCATCAACAAGAGAAGAGTGCCGGACGGCGAGGGACTCATTAATTCTGGAGTCTTCCCTTCTCTTCAAGGAGGACCACATAATCACCAAATTGCAGCTCTGGCGTGTCAGCTGAAGGAGGTACGTTACCGTGGAAGCTACTCTCACGGGTTCTTTACGTTATGTTGTATTGACACTCGATTCATCCCGTAACCCTGTCAGATACCCAATCAAGCACACAGACTCGTGAAGCACGCATAACATGACCTGTCCTACACTAGACAGATTCACAGCAGTCTAGGCGATAAGATCATCGACCACAGTTATTGCTTCCCGAATTCACATGCTGTTTCCCCGGACAGCGTACATCTGCTTTTCAGCGACTTGTCGCCTGCTTTCTAAGCCAGTCAAGTTTCCTCAGATGTTGGCGTGGCAGTCTGATATTTCAGGACAAAGATGCCTATAAACGTGTAAATTCAATTTGGCTATATTTTTAGTATCAGTAGAACTGGTGAGGAGAGCCGATGGAATACCGAGCTGAGTGTCCGAGTTCATCTGCACAATACAAAGCACTGCATGTACGATTGCTGATGCCTGCTGTCAATCAGGTGATGTCTCCATCGTGGGCGACGTATGCATCTCAAGTTATTCGAAATTCTAAGGCTCTGGCTGCGCGCCTTCAACATCATGGCCACCGACTGACGACAGACGGGACCGACAACCATCTCCTCCTTATGGACCTACGTCCAGACGGGATCACCGGCACCAAAATGCAACTGTGCTGTGATGAAGCAAGTATTACCCTGAACAAGAACACTGTCCCTGGTGATACGTCGGCGGCGAATCCCTCTGGCGTACGCATTGGATCCCCGGCTCTGACGACAAGAGGATTCAAGGAGAAAGACTTCGAACGAATTGCTGACTGGCTTCACGAAATTGTTGTTATTGCCCAGGAAATTCAGAGTAAGCGGAGAAAGTAACGATAAGACGGAACCGACCGGCCAAGAGTGTTTTCGATCTCACACGAGAACAGGTGCGGACGACGCTGCCACATTCGTCATCTTTGTGTCGAAGCGCACACTCGCACTTTTTCCTCAGGCAGGGGCAGGTAGGGTCACCATCGAACCAGATGCTGTTATGTGCTGACTGTTGCTTCCCTTCAGCGAACTACGGCAAGAAACTTGTGGATTTCAAAAAAGGCGTTCCCGGAAATCCCCGTTTGCTCGAAATTAAGCAAGCAATCACCGACTGGGCGTGTAGTTTCTCAATGCCTGGCCAAGCGGACATCTGAGGTACCAGAGGACACGGACGCCAGCGTGCGGTCACACCGTTGTTGTCGGTAGACAAACCGACACACAGCGTCGCGGGAGGCGGCCGTGCAACCGGTGACTTCGAGTGGTGGGGGGATCCCGACCTGTTACAGTAGCGGAAGGGCGGTTGTGCAGGGCTGACGTCTATGTTTATTCCCATTTCTCGCTTGTTGGGTTGACGTGGCTGAATCCTCTGGATGTGTTTCACCGGCGTTTGGCTTCCGCGACAATTAACGTATTGCGTCTGGAAATTTTAGGAATCGCGTTTTGGACTCGGAATCAGTCTCTCAAAGATTTGATTTACATTGTTCAGCCATATCACTGTAAGCTGTCCTACAATTTCAGGCATCAATATGCGACTGAACGGCGACGCTCTCTTAGACTATCTCAGTGGAAGAGACTAACCGCAGCATCGAAGGCGGGCTGCCATACTGTCATACCCGAAGAAGTCTGTCTTCTCCCCCACGGTGCTGACAACAAACGCGGACCTGTAATGGCAAGCTACACCTCCATCGTCTTGACCCCTTTTCGATGGTCACCATGATCGACTGAGGTACAGTTTGGTGATCCTGCTACCAACACCCGAAATTACGAACTCTCTGCGTGTGATGTGGCCCTGTTCGTATTTCCTCAGTCAATGCAAGCCTTCGGAATGCACTTCGGTACCTCCGAAGTGTGCTTGTACAGTTGTCATGCTTTGTGTTCGGATCTTGGCATGGGATCCTAACAACGGTCGTCTCTGCTACGCCGAGTGTGACAGAAACTTTTTGATAGGGTCTCGAGTGTCTTTGCAACAGGCTGGATTCCTGACAGTCGAATACCAGTCACGTATGTTCCAATTAGGGGACGGGAATGACCGAAATTCAGTTACTTGGTCAATGGTGGACACCTCACCAGCACAAAGCGAGAGCCGTACCGGCTTCCACGTCACTGGAAGTTACGTCATTGCTGATAATGATCAACGCCCGACGAAGCGTGTCTCTGCACGAGGGGAGGACACACGTTGAAACACTCACCAGTTTTGGATTGTTTCCCTCGTAATGTGGCCGTGACAAACGTGTCACTGGCAACACATAGTCCCTTTAGAAAGTGTGACTGCGACTTCGAACTCTTGATTTCTCTTTCAGAAAGTATTTTCGGTGGTCGCTGTGTTTGGTGGCAGATCGTGCTTGTTGCCACTTGCTGCCACAGCCACACGCAATATTTCTCTTGTCGTGGCTTGAACAAGTTTTCTCGTCTGACACGTGCATCCTTTTCTCAAATGAATATTCACTGACACCAAAAAAATATCTTCTACTGAGTACGCCTCTTAGTTCACGACAGGCTTCCCTTCAGTGTCCTTGCAATCAATTCTACATTGTAGGCGTCTTCTCTCGCTGAAAAAGCAGTCTCGTCTCCCCATCACATCGAGATAAGTCGTGAAGCGTGTCACCCTCCTGCCTCCCTAGGATGATCCACAGAAAAGGCCCCGAAAAACGTGTGAATAACACCACTTGGAGAAATCTTTCCTGAAACACTTGCACGATCAAAGCGTCTGTACAGCGGGCTTCTCTATAGGTAAAAGTGATCCCGAGGGCATCACGAAAAGCTTATGACGAGTGGAGGCGCAGCCTCCAGCTCACACAACTGATCAACATAAACACATCAGCACGAGTACATGTCACGGCAGCTAATTGTACATCTATTTTTCGATTTTCTGGTGGCCGGTAGGAAGGCTTCAGCGGCAGTGTGTCTCCGCGTGACGGCACCTGAATCATGCTACTAGCACGATCCGCCTGAACTCACTATTTCTTACGGTAATGTCAGTCTCCATGACAATCGCGCAACACGTCCTCGTTTCCTCTAACATCTTCTTACCTGCGACCTTCTTTGCTGTCGCCCTGTATTCTCTTGTGTTTATATACACATACACATGACACAAGTAGCGACCGATTTTTTCCAACATTTTCGTCTTTTTCTCTCGTGACGACTTCGGTGGCAGAACAGTTACGAGGTCTAGTTGCGAATGGGCTCTGCCCGCCGAAGAAAGCAAGGGTCATGTAGAAGCTTCCTCAGGGCAACGTTCTGATGGGGAGGACCTTGCGGGGAGCGCACTGATCAGGTGGACGGACGCTCTTTCCCTTTCCACAGGGAGTGTGCGCACTTTCAATTTCTGTGCAGAATTTGGCAGCATTGCAACACACTTCATTCCCGGACGGAGCGTCACGCCTCGAACCATCTTCCGTCGTCCAAAGACGTCACCACCGTGTACACCCGCTAGCGAACCACGCCTCACTTTAACAGCCGTTTCCTGCATGGCATCAGCATCCCTGTCGTGTGTACGCTTGCCGCGTAACATTGCAGACAGCATATTGGCTAAGTGGTGCTTCTCTGGGACAACGTAGAACAACTTCAGCCGATAGACCGTGCCTGCGTATCAAAAATCAGAATGATAGTGGCTGTCATCCGCGGTGCATGGGACGTCGTCGCGGTCTACAAGAGAGGGCAGAAGCCCAAACTTCGTCAGAAGCTTTAAAACATGAAGGGAACACTCTTCCTGTGAGCATGAACCCACCAATGACCAGAATTCATTTGGATGCAAAGCGGGTCGCCATTAATCTTATTAGATGTTTATCCGCAGTCTCTGTTTCATCGTCACCATGGTCAACTCTTGTAGGGATTTAACACCAAAGCTGCCAACTCCCGAGAAACATATTTGCCAAAATGCCGAAACGTTTGTTTCTTTAGCATGGCTATCTGAGGAATGACCACAGCGGCGTCCACGAGTCACCTTTCCAGATTCTCCGGTAGCATACCGACGTGTTCATGACCTCAGCTGTGATCCATCGTCAAAAAATGGCGCTGCATGGCAGCCACTCGTATGACTCTATGCAGCTGGTCGGCAGGGGCTGAACTATCGCGTAGTTTGAGAAGACATGCACTTTATTCTTTCAAGAACGGTTGACGAACCTGGTTTCAGATCGTCGAACAGGAGATAATGATCAGCGTCGGGTTCGCACTCTACTTCAATGCCTTCTGTCTCGGTGCCTCCGCCATCTGGCTCCAAGTATGCTCGAATGATCGATTTCCTGTCAACAGCGACGGTTGCTCTGCATGAAACCATGGAACAGAGTTGCCGGGGCGGCAACCGGTAGGCAGCTGGGAGCACTGTACTGGCACCTTACCCGGGAACGTTCTCCAGAGGAGAACTAACGGAGACACATTTGCTGGTGAGGCGCATGAAGGATCTGCTCCCCGAAGCAGAGTAGTTGCAAATTACTTGGGCAACGGGTGACCCCCCTCGAAGAGAGACAACATCCACGAGAGAGCTCAACAGCTCGACTGCCTTCATACGCGGACTGCACT
>AVCM01000938.1:0-15712 GCA_000447165.1 Hammondia hammondi
GGGGGGGGGGGGGGGGGGCTGGGAAGGCGAAGAGAGAAACTGGGAAACTCTCGTTCTTCTGAGGAAGCGAGGTTATTGTATGGATGCGCACCGCTGGTTATGTCTCATTTTGCAGGGCAGTCTTGGGTTTAGTGGCGACAAAACGGGATGCCACCTCTGTCACCGGCTCAAAAACGAAGCACCCGCTGTTTGGTTGGCTCCGCTCCGTTCTCAGCTCGAGAAAAGACGCACTAGAAACCGTGTGTGCCGCTTTTGCGTGAGAGACGTCAGAGGAAGGAATGAAACCGTCAAAGTGGCTGTCGTTTCAAAAACAGAATGCTGTCTCACTTGAAGGGAAATAGGTGGCGTCCAACAGGGATTGACGCGATCACGGTCCGTGGAGAAAAGAAGCACGCTTGTCTCTGCGCCCGAGCCCGTGACTCCGATGTGTTGGAAGACGGGCGCAATGGCAGCGCCTATGAGAGACAAAGCTCAATTGGCTTACATGTGTCGAAGACGGGAAAGAACGTGTTTGTCTTTCTCCGGTAAGTGCGCACATTCCGCTTTTAGGTTGGTGCGACAGTGATCCTGGGATTCTTCACAGCTCCTGTTGATCATCCTCATGGTGGAGAAGGAAAGGCTTCAGTTGGTTTTCAATATGCTAGAACACTCCAACAAGAACGGAAGGGCAGCCACTGCAGGCCCGTGCCAAACGGTTGCTCCGTGCAGATACCGAGAAAAGCTTTGGGTGCAAGTGCCGGAAGCGTTGGATTTTTTAACTTGACAGCATTCACTTCAAACATGGATTCAGGCAGATGGTTAGAGTGTGCGCTCCCCACTTAGTTTCAGACAATACCGACCGCCGAATAAATGTGGTTTTCGTGACACTGCCACATCCGTCGGTTCCAGCCACTGGTTGCCACACCACGTCTGAAAAGGGAGACGGTTTCGCTCGCGTAGCGACCTCTTGAAGAATTCCCCTCTGTTCCAGCTGCACTCCTGTCTGGTTCGCAGCCGGGTTCCATCAAGAGAACTTGGTGGACACTCCACTCCTTAGCACCTGGGTAAGCTGCCAGCTAGCCCGTTTCTCAGGTACTTACTATGACGCTGATACTCCCGACTCATAGGTGACGTGTACCAAGAACGATCGGCACTTGTTTTAATTCGTAAAAAGGCGAGAATCACAATGCCGACGCAGCTTTATTGCTCGGGCTTCTAAAATGCGACTATCGATGGCTACATGCAGACCACTCTTTCGGGAACACGACTTGTTTCGGAAAACAAGCCAGCCCGAAAATGTTAGAGAAGTGAGGGACAACAGCGGACCACCATAGGTCAATCAGAAGTGCGAGTGCAGTTGTCGATTTTCTTTTTGCTGCTGTCTCGAAGTGCCATCGAAGCTGTACGTCAACAGCAATAGTGCAACGCTGAGCTTCTTTACCATTTCTGAAACACAGTGAGACCTGCAACGCAGTTGCTAGGTCCACGCATCTAATTGGGAACTGATTGTGCGTGAGGCGGAACTAGGTGACGCGGGAAAAATTGACGGAATCGGAGAACCGACTAGAAGAGACGACCTGCAACACGTCCACTGAATCAGCCTTCAGTTTTTCCATCTTACTACAACCTGCTGTAGAAACGAGACACGACGTGAACGTCAGCATCCAACTTATAGACTACAGTATGCCTCTAGCGAGCTGTTCATCGCACTTTCCCCTTGCAGTGATGAAGACCATGCTTGAGCGTTTCCTTCTCATTTCGTCTGCGAGAGTCCAACCCTTTTATCGTGGACACCGACATCCCCTGTAACCACTTCGCATTGGGGCTGTACATGGCGTTCGCACGGTCGTTCAAATGAGTTTAAACTGCACAGGTCAAACGATCTACGAGCGAATGAATGCGGCTAGCTCGAGCAGGGGTGCTTCACGTCCACCTGCGCATTAACAACACACTGAAAATCGCATCTGTCTACGATTGACCTGCCGCTACTGATTTCCCTTCGCCTGTGATTCATTTTACCTTCGGCTTGTGCTTAACCACAAGGCTTGACGAAAGACATAGAACGTTCGTTCTGTAAGGCTGACCCTGAACAATGTACACGTGTTTGTCTGCAACCCTCTGCGGCCTTCTTCTCTGGGGTAAGGAATCGTGAAAACCATTTCCGAAAGAAAGCCTGTCATCATATTCCTCGACAACCCTGCACAATCCAGTGGAAAACTGAACTAGCCCCTCGTGGCGGATGGGCCACGGTAGCGATTAGCTGAGCTGCAGTTGTCCAAAAAACCGTGCGCGGTAGAGGATGCTTCCAAGAGCATGTGAACGCGTTATTACCCGCTTTCCCATGGAGTCAGCTGGAGATAATGGAGTTTAGACATGAATCTATCTACGAACTAACTCGTGCCACTTCTACAATAAAATACTAGTGTGCACAAGTCCCCGCGTATCCATGTCCCAACTGTGGGAAGTCCTGTATCGAGCCGCTGAGAACTTAATTCCTCGAAAACGTGCGCAACGATGACAGGGCACATGCACTCTCGTTGACGTAGCGAATTCGCACTTTTCTTTCCCGCTGTGTTTGTGTTCAGACGCGACCTCGCTCTTGACAGTCGGCCCGGCTGCGGACGCGGCGGATTCAACGACGGATTACGGAAATTCCGTTCAACAGCTCGTCCTCAGGAACCTCCGCCGGAAAACGCAAAATCGTCTGCTTGCCTATCCTTCTCGACTATCGGGAAGTAGTTCCTCAACGGAGGAAACCGATCTTGCTCCTCTCCCGGGTTGGGCTCTTCCTGGCATCGTCCTGGATCTCCTCACGAGCTATGGCATAAAGAAGAAACATGAAATATTTTTGCAATTGCTGGGAGGAATGAGTTTAGAGTTGGATGCGTTTGAACGAGACTCGACAGGAGATGACGCCACCGATTATATTCCAGCGTCACTTAAGAGGGCAACGCACTTTCTTCTTGTGTGCCATAGACGTCGCCCACCAGTAACACAGAAGGACCGGGATGACTCGTTCTATGTCGAAACAGTGTTGGAGGCTTTTGGGAACTATTTGGACGACGTATATGCAGATGATATTCGGGCAGCTGAGAAGCGGTCGCCCGTTTCTTTTCGAAGAACTCAATTTCTCGAGACCATATGCCCACAAGATTCGGGAATGACGGGAGACAGCTCCAGCCGCGACTATCGTGCGCCAGACGTTCCTGAGTCTCTTCACTATATCAGAAACGCACCTGACAAGGGCCAAACTATGGCAACCCGGGAAACTATAGATACAGTTGTCAAAGGTGTCGTGGATCAGGCACACCCTCTCGCAGCTGAAAAGGAGCCTGTCGATGCCAGCGGGTCAGCAGTGTTCTTAAGTGAACGAAACGTGAGTTATGTTCTAAGTGGTCCACGCGGCTCCGAGTTAGCTTCGCCTCCAGCAAAAGAACTCTCTCGTGCACTACCTGGCCACTCACCTACTGCACTTCACAACCCCTTTCCATCCTCTTTGTCGGCACTCCCTTTCCTGTCAACTCCCGGTGCCTCTTCCCCTTTTCTCCCTATCCTTTCAAAGGATGTCGGTGCTGAAGCTCTAGTACCTCTGGCGCATGCAATTGTGCATAATTCTCAGGTGTCAGCAGCCTCGTCGCTTCCTCAAGCTGCTGTAGTGGCTGTTGAGCGCCAATCACCAGAACCGACTGGAATTGCCAATGACAGACCTGTGTTACAGGTGGGAGTACTCATACCACCAAACCAATATGATAAGAATACATTTGAAGGCTCGGGAACCTCTGATACCCTTATCACAGAGTCGCGAGCCCACCGAGGGGAAGAGGCTTCAGCGTTTACACCGTATGCATCCGTGGCACCGATTAAGCAGTCGTCTCCTCACGCCGTCTCCGACGCTATGAGGAGCTCGATGCCGGATGATAAAACTTCACGGATGACAGCAGGGGCTATGGGGCTATCATCCACTGAACAAGTGCAGCAGCGCCAATCCACCCACCGAGAAAGACAACAAGGTCACCGAACAGGAGGAGACGCAGCTGAGAGGCCCGTGGTAATGGAGATGATAGCGCCAGACATCGTGTCCACTGAGAAGGAAGTCTCTGACGCTGACGCTCCACCGTCTCTTTTGCTCTCTGAGAGCAAACTTTCAGACCACAACATGCTTGCGTCCGACCTCACTTCATCCCCGCGACCTTTTTCTGCGTTTGATCCGCCCGTAACTAAAAACAGTGAGCCGTCAGCTTCAGGTATGGACTCAACCGGATCTGGACCATCCACCAGGACTGCGTTTCAGTCTGTATCGCCTCAGCTACCGGTGCCGACGGCTCCCAACGCACAGTCTATATCAACAGTATCTTACAATATTCCAGCCCTTCGGGTGCTACAAACAGTTTGCAAGAATAATATCGTCAACTGCAAACGCGATTTTGCTCAGGGGGTTGCAGAGCTGCTCGAGTATGGGAGAAGACGCCCCCAAAAGCAAGACATGAGTAACAAAGCAAACGAAGCGCAAGACGCACCGTCCACGGGGATTCGACGGGTGCAAGGTACCCCACGAGTTGCTGTTGTCTCCGCCGTACCAAGCGGAAGGAATACTGAGATAAGCTATTCGATCGAGCGCGACGGAAGCTTGGAAAGCGCTCAGCTTCTCCAACAATTGTGGGAAGAAGTGAACGGATGCGTCGAGAACCGAAATGAGCCAATATGCAACGAAACACAAGCGGGTAGAATGACAGCTTCCCTTGGACTTCGGGTTAGTGTCTTGGGCTTCAAGACAGTGGAATCAAGCTAAAGTACCTTCCAGACCTTCGCAAAACTGGCAAAACCGTTTGCTAGAGTGATTAGAAGTTTTATTCGATCGCGGTAGATCCTTGCATCTTTTTCTGGTTCACGGCGGGAAAGAGCTGTCGAATTTCCTTTCCGTGTGAACGAATTGATACCCGGTGTGAAATTGTCGCTGCTGTTATTTTCAGGACGCGAAAACTTTATGTTTTTGATTCAGACAATGAATCCTAGAGACCTTTCCCCGAACAAACCTTTTCTCGTTTCTTCTATGTGATGTTACAATGATTACAAACAATCATCAACTTCTTTCCACTGTTGCAGCATTACTGCCTTCACCGTTGCCATTCACGACCTCAGAGAACTGGTCCGAGGAAGAAGTATTTGGATAAACCCATGCTGCCGAACAGACAATGTTCTCCTCCAAAGTCGGCCCTGGCGGCCTATGCCCAGCCGAATGCTCCTACGGCTCCACGAATGAAAAGCTAAAATCAATCCACTTCTTCTGCTTTGCTCATACGGAACGTTTGCCAGCGGAAGATGTGTACACTGAGTGCGCCTCCGGCTACTGTCTCACCGCGGCAGTGGGATGGTGACGAAATACTCAAGGAGACATTCAATGCTAGACTTTCTAGAGACAGTAGACTTCTGCAGGACTTTATTTGCATGGGGAGGTGCGTGTAAGCTCTCTGTGAAGAAAAAACAGAATGCATGACGCTCAGGATGTTAACTCGGAGACGGCCTACGCGCGGCACTGGATCAATATTCAGAGAAGATTGATCTACCGAAACCTTAGCGGTGACAGAAGTTACCTTAGGCCCGAGCTTTGACTGTCGGAGGGTGAAAAAAAGCCTGTCTACAAAGAACGTAGACTTAATCGCTTTTGAACTCTTTGTCTCCATGCTAAATCACCAGGTTTTCCAACTCACCCTAAAAAGTCACCGTGCATCCAGACTTCGCAGAGAAGTTTGATGCCACGGATGGGTTATATCTGAGAACTGTCACCATGTACGAAGAAGCATGCGAGAGGTGTGGAGTCGATCCACCTCGAGCACGCGGCAATACTGGCATATGGTAGGCTACAAACGCTTCTCGATATTGGTGTGTCGATGGTTTCTTGTCTGCCTTTCAAAAGTACCGGGACATCCGAATGATAATGTACTGATGTGTCAGTGATCTGTCATGGCTGGTGCGGAGAAAAGACAAGCTGAAACTGGATTTCCTAAGCGGCAACATGCTTCTTTAGTCTCGAACATGTTTAACACACAACCGCGTCCGATTCCGTACTGAGAGATTGTGTGGTTACACAAACTCTTTCGAATTTTTAGAGACTTTTTCCTCCCAAATGTCGACATAGCTGTGGTGGCCCAGGTCTTGTGTCAAGTACCTAAATTGCTTTTTCTCAATTTCACTGACTACCACATAATAGGCGTTTTCCGGTCGGGAAGAGAGATTGTCCGTTTTTCGTCTCCCTGCTTCTTGCCGCCACAAAAGTGTCAATCGACAAAGAGATGTCTTTTTACATCAATCGTCTTTTTCCGCCTTTTTTGCATGAAGGTTTTGCATATTTCGTTCGGTGAATGCTGCCGTTATGTAACGAACAGAACACTGTTGAAGTAGCCCTTGCTTCTTCCTTCGAGACTTGAGTGAATTCTTGCTGCGTCAGGCATGTGAAATATCCTGTCAGGAGGAGGATACAAAAACGTTGCGTCTCCGTAACGGAAGATTGTACTCCATTGGCTTTGTATCACAGGATGAGAGTCGGCTTCGATCACAACGCCAGTGGGCAAGGTATTTGCCATGTCGACCAACGGAAAGGCCCCCTGCAATCTGAATACCACCTCGAAGAGTCGGAATCAACATGTGTTTCAAGCGAGCTGTATTCTGGTGCACCGTGCCCACGTGGCAGTTATAGTCCACCATGCATAACCGACTTGCGCACTAGCAATTCATACGCCGGATTTGGAACGCGGGTTCCCCGCGGCTCACCGTTCACTACATTCCTCCTTCCAAGTAACCAGAAGACAACCCATTTGTGAGTTTACCACCGGACATCTGACTTCGCAATTCTTGGGGCATCCCACCGCGGATAATTCAAGTCTGACGCTGGTTTCGTTTAAGATGATGCACTTGTATCGAACACACGGAATAACGCTCTCTGGTTCCAGCTTGACTGCCTTAGGTGTTCAGCTAATGCGTCAAGATTTTTATGCAGAAACAGGGATTCCACCTAACACACAGCTACCGTGTTCCTTGTTGGCTTCTTCGTTTGTCGGAGAGGTCTGACTGGCTTCCCACTGCAAAGAGATGTGAGAATACGACATGCCTCTCACTTGTGTTCTCTCACCGAACTTGCCTGCAGGATGTCAACCCAGTCGCCTCAAGCTCCGTTTTCCGCCGCTGGACTTGCATTAACTGAAATGAACACGGCCATGCAAGCGGCCTTTCCTGCTCTGGAAAACTTTGTCAGTCCGGCAATGTGCTCCCCTGAGGATGCCACAGAGTATTCGATACGGACTGGCACCCCAAGGGACACTAGTTCTCTCGAGACAGCGTGTACACCAGACGCTCAAACTCCTCAATTCCGCGCCTGTGAACTATCTCCGCAGGCGGGGGTTCGTGAGCCGCATACACATAAGCCTGCGAAACCGCCGGTGTCTAATCCCACCCTGCGCTGCCTGAGGATCGACACCAATTCAAGAGAGCGAAAAACTTTAGTCGGGCGACAACAACCTACAGAGAAAGCGAGGAGAAGTACTTCGTTCTGCTCTCATTCCAAACAAGGCGAAGTGCGGGCAGCAGCCGACGCCCGAGGCGAAATATTTATAGCCGAAGAAAATGGATTGGATGTAAACAGGAAGAGAAGGGTGTCCCAGGCGGACGACAGTAAGCGGCGAATGGAACTTCTTCACAATAGCGAAGCAAGGGCATTTCCCAAGAGCACAAATACGGGGAATCAGAAGCGACACGGGAGTCCTGCCCTTATTTTGGGACATCTACAGGATGTGGTACCGGGATCGGACGTAAACGGAAGTCGAATTCCATCAGGCATGAATTTTTCTCACATAAAGGTTCGTTCCTTTGTTCCCTTCCAATTTCACGCTCCCCACAAACCCGTTAACAGCTGTGAACACAAAGGCAGTTGCGCAGAGACCAGGCAAGTCACATTGTCAAGAGCGTACCACTTTGAGTCGCAGTGCTGGGACGACACAAGAATTCTGCCATTGAAAGGACTGATTGGGAGTGGAGCCATGGGTCACGTCTACTTAGTGGAGATAGACGACCAGCAGTATGCTTTAAAGCTGGCGGTCCAAAGCGACCCGGCTGCATGTATGTATCTCCGCCACGGATGGAGAAACCTTACACGACTAGAATCCATGTATCTTACTGAGGAGCTTGAGGCGGTTGTGTCCGCCGGAGGGGCACAGGAACAGCTTATTGAACAGAAGAAATCAACCGAAGGGGAGGTGGAGACAGAGAATTCAGACCCGACACGCTCATTTCCGTTTGGCTGCGTTGGAACTTCGACTCATACCTCATCCGTACAGGAACAGATAGAGAGTAAGAAGGCCACTAAAGCACCAAGATATTTCTGCAAGCCTCTGGCGTTTTTGGAAGGGGATTGGATTCGTTTCCGAGGAGGAAGCGACACAAGTCAAGATGTGCAGATTTCTGGAAATACAACGACAGGCAGCTCGAGCGCTTCCCAAACCCCTCGAGTGACTCCCATATGTGCTTACATAATGGAGTATATCCCGAATGCATGTCAACTGACAGCCTTTATCTGGAATTTCCATCGAACCTCAGATCTAAGTCAACTTCTCAGGGCGAGTGCATATCCCGAGGGTACTCTGGCGGCCAAGCGTCTGGTCGACATAAGCATCCACGTTGCAGCGGCGCACAAGATTATTGCTTGTAAAGCTGGTATGGTTTCTTTTGATTTCAATCCGAAAAATATTCTTGTGAATGTGGAGTTGCCGGCATGTATAAGGGACAGGTTGGGTGCCACAGGGCAATCCCCGGTGCTGTCTGCAGCGGAAATAACACGAACGGTTCTCTGCGATCCTGTTGCCAGTTTTCGAGTCGTCGCAATTGACCTCGACTGCTCACTACGCGCGCCGTTCTCCTCTGCGAACGAAGATAACTTGTTGCTCGACTGGAGCTGTGGGCGTAGGGTGGTGTACTCATGTCCTCACGTGTCATCCATCACGGCTGCATATATCTTGGCGGTCCTCGCGAAGAACAAAGGCGAAGGCCAGTTTGCAAGAAGTGGATTGAAAGAGACCGTGGCACACAATGCCATATGTCAACGTATCGACGATAAGAGCAACTTCCTTCACTACATGTGGTCCGAAAAAAATGTCGTCATCACAAATAGTATTCCAGGGTCCGGGGTCGTTAATAGATCACAGTCAGAAAAGCACACGACCAGGGGACAAGCAGCTGCCGCCACTCTTCCCTTCACATCTGATCATCAGAAGGAGAGTAAACGAGTAGTTGGTGGAGAGGCAAGAAACCACAATGTGGAAGAACGACCGCTTCAGCACCACAAGGATGAATCGTTTGATTCGGAAATCTACCTGCCATGTTTTCTATACCCACGAGAGCGCCTGCCACGTGATGTATCGCAGAAGGACTACAGGAAATACGGCGTGAGACTTGTTGGTCATCACGTGAACATGCAATTGCTCGCTTTCATTCTCTGCGAACTGCTGGATTTCAAAAGCTTGCACGTCGTGGTCCTCCAGAAGTTTACTCCAGAACTTCGCCAACTCGAGTTGCCGACTGATATTTGCCGCATGTTCTCCGAACAGGACCAGATTATCAGCTGCTTGTGTTTTTCTGCCCTCACGAAGATGAAAAGCGCTACAACCTCTGAGACAAGTGGCCTCCATCCGTGTGATTTCCGCAAGGAAAAAGCTGACCCTTTGCGACGGCAATTGAACGACAGTGTTTCAAGGCAACCAAACCATCGAGCGACGCCACAGTGTACGAACCAAGTTCGAAAGCCCCCGGTGGAGGATACTATTCCAGCTTTATCTCATCCTTTTCCTCACTCAACTCGCACCACCAACAGCGTCACCTGTTTCTCTCCCGTTGTTGGTCGACCTAGGGCTCGACGGTTCCTTCGCATGGCGGGCGCTTATCCTCTTATTGTAAACAAGACGGGAAACGACATTTCGCGGCAAGTTAGCTGTGCCAATCGGACTGCTTTTGCTTTCTTCAGAAAAGAGCACACTGTGACTTCCTACCAGACTCCACCCGGACAGTGTAGAAAGGCGGAGACTCCAGGAAGAGACATGAAGTTCCGAGAGGGTTTGACGCCTGATTCCTTCGCGGTCACTGCAGGTTTCCAGGCAGTTCAAAATGCTCACCAAAACTCGGAACCGCCACCGTCGATGTCAAGCGATGAGCCAATGGAAGCGGGCAGCTGTGGACGACAAGCTGCAATAGGGGCGCAGGAGCATGACAAGGTACTAAAAAGGAACAGTACACTGGTGAGGAACTCGACAATGTCACCAAGGAAGTCACCGGCAGCAGAGGAGCTGAAGCGACTCTTCTTCACAGCTGAAGAGGTTTCAAACATGTCAGTCTGGGAGAAAGTCGAGGCTCTTCCCGCTCTGAGTCCTCAGGACTTCCTTCCGTCCGTTGACCTTTTCGGAAGGCGGTGCCGAGAAGAAATGTCTTCTCTTAACTCAGTTTTGCTGGAGTTTTTAGATCCTCACCCGTATTATGTTCTTCACAATTACAATTCGCCTGAACTGGCTTTCGACAGCCTTGTCCAGTCGCTGCGCCGTTTGAGCCAACGGCTCAGCTCCTGATGCAGATCCATTCACAAAACGCAGGGAATTAATCCTCCGCCTCTACGCCGTATAGACGAATCGGATAGTACGAATGCTTCTATGCATACGTATGCGTACGCATGTCCGAAACTGAATAACTAGAAGGAGGAAGTCAGAGATTTCCCGCGTCCTGGAAACTATCTTTATTCTTCGGGGGCGTAACCTCCCCGGCTCAACAACCCCTTTTTTTGTAACACACTTCTTTCCTCGCGGGTCATGGGCCTTAGTTTTGTTTCCACGTTTCCCATACTTGACATGAATTGGTATGTTGAGACGCGTTGTTGTCGCTAGGAAACCAGATTTGTGTGCTTGACAACTCGGTTGCCACAGGGAGGTAACCGACACTGAAACACCTGTTTCTCGTTTCTCTGTTGTTTCAAAGGGTTGAATGCATCGCTTTCTTTAGGGTCGTGGTTTTGCTGAAAGGACCGCACTACCAGAAACAAAAAATTGTTCAATATTTGTGTGTGTTCACACAACAATGATCACGGGACATCATTACTGGTGATATTCGCTCCCGGGGCCTGCGACCATGAGGAGCTTTACTTTCCGTTGCCTACTTAGCGGACGTTTTTTTTTCACCTTTCCTCGTCCGTATTACGAGGAACACAGCATGCTCCTTCGCTTAGTGAGACGCCTTCAGAAACCTCGTAATCTAGACATAAGCTCCCCAGAGACTGTTGATCAGCATTGTGGTTCCGCACAGGTACTGTGTCCGAAAAACGAGGAATGAATGCGACATGCAGGCTCCACGCAGCCTTTTGCACCAGAAATGCGTTTTCGTGAGCGAATATTGTTACCTCTTCCCCCCTCTCCACGTCAAAGAAAGCTGTGAAACTAGCACAACATTGGAAAAACATGAGGTGTGTACGGATTAGGCGTTTCCACCTCGTGACACCCCCGACATAATTCTCTTTCTCTCCCTCTAAGATGCCAGAAAGCTCACTCACTGAATTCTACCTGACTGCCCACCCATACCCTGTCTGTCGAAACGTAGTCATGAGCTTCCACGTACGCGAATCCGAATCGCTTTGTTTTATACTTATAACCATCTAACCCGAAAGAGTTGCTACTGTGTGTTGGGGAATAAGGCCCGAGTGATGGGCGCTATTTAGCCTTTCGTCCCTTGTATTATTCTCTGCCAAGTTTAGCAAAAGCCGTTTTAGAGCCGACGAATTAAGGGGATCAGAGCAGGCTTTTGCCACGTAGAAACCGCTGAAAACTGGATTCACCGTTGAGACCGAACGTGGAAGACATCCATCGTCAAATCAGAGGGGGAGGCAACGAGACAGAACGAACAAGACGAGATGTCCGATTTTATCGACCTTAGCTTAGATGGGGGGACTCAACTGCGTGTTCTGCCCCCATTGTGTTAGGTACGAAACACCTGATCAAGGCAGGACGTGCACAGACTCAACTAGACCGTGAGCCATGGACATCAGAGAGCTGACCAGCAGAACTGGATTGACAGTCAGTTCAAAAGAGCAGCTCTGCTTGGGCTTCTTGCGTTTCACGCGATCTTCGCCGTCGGTATGCTCTTCCTCGCTATCGGAGCCACCCTCATTCGTCTGAATGCCACAGAGAGGCAACAGAACTGCGGGATCCGCGCGGCGCAAGATCAGAGGACCAGGTCGGATTTTTAGCGCAAGAAAAGCCGGCATGCCCCCCGCCATTAAAGACGCCGCCACGGGATTGTAAGCTAGAATGAGAGCATCGGAGTACGCTTCCCGAAGCTGGCCGATAAGTCGGAGAAAAAGATACCGCCGTCTGCATGCGGGCATCTCGAGGCCGCATAGCGACATCGAGTTGTCCGTTGTATGGATAGACTCCACATTTGCATAACGCTTGTGAGATGCCGTTTTGCTCGCCGCACCTGTGCGCGCCCTCAGGGGATCGACAAGCGAAAGAACAATGTCGAATGACCGCAAATCTGGTGTAAAAACTTCTCTCCATACATCGGCGGTTGTTGACGGCCGACTGAGTGTGCCACTGAGTTTCAGCAGCGCCGATCTGAACACAGTCACAGAAAGTCCGAGCAAAAACGCGAGGATTCAACGCAAAACTCGTGCGGCGTTAGACGACGGTGCGGGGGAAGTGCCGCCCTGCTGTGCATCAACGAGACACAAAGATCGGCAACACCCGCGAGGCTTTCCAAAATGCGTACGGAGTCACTTGCCCACTCTTGAACGGCATACGCATACATCCGTCTACCTATCCACAGTTGAGTGCACACATTGCAAACATCTATACGAGCAAGAGAGAACAAAAGACTTACGGGCCACGTAGAACACCCAGCGTTAGAGACGCACACACGCTGCACATCACCTATGATCCACAGGGTGTCTCTTTGGTTCAAAATCTAAAACACTTATCACCTTTACGACGCCATATTCGCAGGGAAAAGGAATACGATCTCACCACACCGCTCAAATGAAAGCATAACGTTGGAAGCTCGAACAAACGCTCACCGTGCATTCTGAACGAAACGGTCAAATGTGGCGGGCTCTGCCGTCGGGATGAGGAACCCGTGAGGATCGAACACGGTGTGGATTGTCGGGTACAGCCGAAAACTGCAGACATTCGCAAAGCTGAGTACGAAGCGACTCGTTCACCTAACCAACACCAGTTGTTCGGGAATAACTCCGTTGTGTGAACGTAACACATGCGCTACAGGAAACCTGTACAATGTCCAAACAAGGCAGCACAAACCTTTCATTTGATTACGGTGACTTTAGTCCCGATAAACTACAGGTGTAAGCACAGTGCCTTGCCGGCGTGCTCATCCACCCGTACCATGCACGTTCACAAAGGATCCGCCAGGTCTGCGACAAAAGAAACGCAGTTATAGGCGTCAACCGCGGCACCCCCACGAAGCAGCCGACCCACGCACGGGGCACAAACATGTTGGTAAACGTTTTTAAATACACAATCTCTTCTTAGCTACAACTTTTTTTGTAAACTGAAAAAAGTCAAACAGCCGCGTTCGTCGCCTCTTTCCCGACGTATTCTGGAGAAGAGGACAGACGTTTAGGAACGTCTAATAAGCATGATAGAACAGGCGAAATTCTGTGAGTAGGAACAGCCGCTGCAAGTTGCCTGTTGTTCCTCCTCTAAAAGTAAAGTGCTACGGACACAGTGAAAGTAATTGAGACCAGAAATCCGGGAAAACACCGCCAAAGTCATGGTCAAAAAAGCGAGAGAGACCCACCGATCAAACGAGGCATCAGAGAGCCTTTCTTGCTCCGCGTTCAACGGGGTGTCGAGATCAAAGCACACACGAAGAGGTCGAGAACGCCACTCAAACTTGGCGACGAGGTGCAGGAACCTGATACGCAGATTCCCACAAAGGCACACTGCGTGTTCTGACTCTGAAAACAACTCTCTAAAGCACAGTCACTTGTCAGCATCGACCATCCTCTCCGCATCCGTCACATATGCTTCAAAAATACCAATCACATATATCGCACCATGAGATCTCTTTCGCGATGCTGAGCTCTGCCGCCGGCGACTGGATGCACGCTTTTGGCGCCTGGCGGGTACGGAGAGCCTCAACTCTTCTACAGTTTAAGCGCTACTGATGACACTTGAGAAGCGTTACTAGACTTTTGCTTGAGCCCCAAAAAGACATCGAGAGTTTTGACCCGTTGGTAGATGCTTTGCGAAACAGGTTGCAACTTCGGGGTAACGATAGGTACAAGCTGTAGTCAAAGAATTCAAACGAGTGTTCTTCAAAACCCGGCAGGACACTCCATAAATTTGAAAAAAAAGGTCTATACGGTTGCAATCACAAAGGTCCAGAAACGGGTTTTCAGGACTCTGCAGAACAATCTGTCTCTTCGGGATAAGGACGCGCGGAAGGTGGCAATCCAAAGGGTCAGCGGATTGTCAAAAAAGACTCACCTCAAAAAAGCGACCTGGGGTGACTGCGGGGGCGCGGCAAAGCCGTGGCGCCGATGGTCTACGAAGACTGTCGCCGTCAGGTGCTCTGCAACTCGGAAGAGACCCGGGAGTTGCATTTCGCCGAGCCACTGCCAGACCAGCCACACAGAGCCTGTTCATACAAACGGTAAGACGGCACCGAAAGAGAAAAGCAGTTTTCAGTGCGATGTGCAGACCTCCGGTTATCGTCACGGTCGCCCCGATTGACAGGAACGCGACTGCTGACCTTCACACATCCATGCGAAGTCGATGCCACCTGACAAAAAGACGTCCTGCCCTTTCACCAAATAACAATGCCACGAGTTGGTCGCTCGCGCCTATATCTCATTGCCTGCGAAACAAGTAGCGCTGCCGTTCTTCATCGGTGTGCATGATCCTTCTGTACTTGATGAAGGCATCTATTCTAAAGTCGAGTGCTTGACAAGTCCTCGTACCTCCGAATGCGGGGAAGCGCATCGCGCATGCGTGCAAAACGCCTGCGATTTGCGGCTCCCACCAGAGGTGTCGCAGCTGTTGGAGGCTCTGCATTTCTTGCTTCATGAGTCTCTTGGCGTCACTTTCGATCCCCGAAAGAAGGGCCAGACCTAGAAAGTCGAGACCGTTCTTCCTCGAGGCGCTGCCGTCTTCGTCGTCAGCTGTGAGAAGCGAGAGGATCTCGGCGACCTTGTCGTCCTTGTCTCTCGCCTCTTGCTCTCCAGAGAGGGAATCCGCGTTGCACAAATCCCCCTCAGAACCGTCCTCGACTCTCAGAGAATCACCCGCGTGAGAGCCAAGGCCCACCAGACGCTCAGGCAGTCCTTTCAGGTGTCTCGCGAGCGGCTCACTGCTCGGCTCCGCATACACCGCACCCGCTGCGAGGACGTCTGCAGGATGGAAAATC
Organism: Hammondia hammondi; assembly: GCA_000447165.1. Lineage (NCBI taxonomy): Eukaryota > Apicomplexa > Conoidasida > Eucoccidiorida > Sarcocystidae > Hammondia > Hammondia hammondi. Next base: position 15,421 of record AVCM01000938.1, read on the forward strand.
GAAAGCCGAAAGATGAACGCCGTCACTTCGACGTCGAGGAAGTCCTCCGTGACCGTGCCGCTGATGCCATAGTCGGACAGAAGCTCGGATCTGAAACACAGATGACAGCCACACTTGCACAGCAAACACAACGTGCAAGCTGCAACGCTCGACATCTGGACACAAAACAACATGCCTCCAACCATACCTTTGTCGATAACGACACAAACGTACGCATGTACAGACACTTATATACACATATATACATATACAAATAAAAACAAATACAAAAATATAAATGTATACACATATG
>AVCM01000940.1:0-15199 GCA_000447165.1 Hammondia hammondi
GCCGCTTCAAAGCGGACACGGTCGGTGGTCCAGTTGGCTGAGGCGGAGCATGTATACGCAGACGTTACACGCAATCAGTCTTGCGTAAAGAGCCTGCCCTTACCGGGTGCTCTCCTCCTGCATGTACATACATATGTATATTTTGATGTAGTGCTATTGTGTAGTTTTTAGTGCATGATGCCCTCCAACACATGCGAGCGTTGAGCTACATGTCTCCACACATGTGTACATATTTACAGGTGTATGAAGAGGTGTTCGAAGCGCATGCGGTGAGATCGTTGGACAATGTGCCAACTGCGTGCGTTTTTTCAGGGCTGATTCTGGTTCCGACCCGTGAGCTGGCTCTGCAGACGAGCGCAGTGGTGAAGGCGATTGGGAAGCATATGAACGTTCAGTGCATGGTTTCAACGGGAGGCACGAGCCTGCGTGACGATATTATGCGGCTGTACAACCCGGTGCATGTACTCTGCGGGACTCCGGGAAGAATTCTGGACCTGGCGAACAAGGGCGTCGCAGACTTGAGCAACTGCCACATGGTGGTCATGGACGAAGCAGACAAACTGCTGTCGGCGGAGTTTCAACCGATTGTCGAGGAACTCATCAAATTCGTCCCGCGTGAGAGACAAATTCTGATGTACTCCGCGACCTTCCCGGTCACCGTCAAAGACTTCAAACACAAGCACCTGCCAGATGCTCACGAAATCAACCTCATGGACGAACTCACGCTCAAGGGTGTAACCCAGTACTACGCCTTCGTCGAAGAACGCCAGAAAGTTCACTGCCTTAACACTCTCTTCTCGAAGGTAAAAACAAATGAGAGAGTGCATCTTTGTTTAGAGAACTGTAGAACAGTTTCGTTTGCTCAAAGGAAACGTGGGAAGCGAGAAGACGCAAGACATGGCAGGGCGAGAGAGGCTGCAGGGATGCCGAGGCACTGAGGCAGGTGGTGCGAGTGATCTTGAGGTCGGAGAAAGAAGGGAAGGAGAGGCGACGAAAGGGTTAACGGAGAACTTGTTTTCGCAAAATACGAGTTTGTGGAGAGTGGCGGTTAAGAGAGGACCGTTGAACAATCAATCGAGAGAGGCGCGAGGTAGCAGTTACGAGAGAACAAGGAATGCACATAGAGGGAATAAAGTCAAGAAGGGGAGAGGGAGTGTCGCAGATCGTAGACGGGCAGACTGAAGAGCGAGGAGAAAATGCGTAAAGGAAGAGTAAGACACTGCAGCTTCGTGAATGAGACACGACCGGACGAGGGCTGGGCTTGGAGTGTTTTTCGTGTCACGGGATTCGACTGAGCGAAGGGAAGAACTCCTCCAGTCGTCGAAAACAGGTGTGACGGGAAACGAGTGGGGATAAATCGGCCGAGGCACTACAAGGGACTCGCAAGCATTTCGGAGCGGTTATGTCTTGTGTTTTCAGCTTCAAATCAACCAAGCAATCATTTTCTGCAACAGCGTGACCCGTGTGGAGCTTCTGGCGAAGAAGATCACGGAACTCGGATACTCGTGCTTCTACATCCATGCGCGGATGATGCAGTCCCACAGAAACCGCGTTTTCCACGATTTCCGGAACGGGGCATGTCGCTGCCTCGTGTCGTCCGACCTCTTCACACGTGGAATTGACATTCAGTCCGTTAATGTCGTTATCAACTTCGACTTCCCAAAGAACTCCGAGACATACCTGCACCGCATTGGGCGCTCCGGTCGCTTCGGACATCTCGGACTTGCCATCAATCTTATCACTTACGACGACCGTTTCAACCTCTACCGGTGAGCGCAGATACGTAAAAGAGTGAAGTGGAAGACAAAGAGTCTACTTTTTGATGACATAAATGGCTATTTAGTGTTGGTGGCTGGTGCTCGAGTATTTTCAATTAAAAAATGCAGGGAGTGCCGAGATCCAGTTCGTGCGCTCGTGAAATTTGATTTTGATCTTCAGGAGACAGAGTCCGGTAATTTTCGTCGCCTTCCTAGAACCTGATGTCGTGACTGGATGTAGAAAGGAGAACTTACGAACAGGAAGCTCACCGCAGTTGCACCGGTGTAGTTTGCGTAAGGTGTTTGGTGGGGTGTTCTTGTTTTTGATTCATTTATATGAAGGCCGACGCCATAGTTCGCTTGAGCGGTAGTGGCAGAATCCGAATCAAAACGTCGACACCGGTGTGGGACCGGACAGCGTGGAACAACAGCATGGGAACCGTACGCCTGGTGTGCCGGTAGGACCTGGCGTACAGAGATTTAGGTTGTGTTTTTGTGCCGATGTGCGGTGTGTTCTCTGCAGAATTGAGAGCGAACTTGGCACCGAAATTCAGCCGATTCCGAGCCAGATTGACGAAGCAATTTACACATAACATGCGTGACTTGCGAGAAGCAAAGAACGCAAAGACCCGAAAAGTCCCTAAATAGAACCTGATTACGGCATTTTCCCGCCCGAGGTGGTGATAAAGCGTCTCCGGTGCGAAAGCTAACTGGCTAGCATGCGGCGGCTAGATTTTTGCAAGTGCCGAGAACTTGGTGAAGGGGACTGCCTGGTCGTACCGAGAAGGGGCCGAGGCGTGGGACAGCTAATTGACAACGTGCTGTTCTTGTGGCCAAGTGGGGAAGGCATTCGTTCAAACCCAACTCCCAACATTGTCCGCTAAATGCATGCCTCGCCCAATAGGAAGCGCGGCTTCACATGAGAATCACCCCGATCGAGAGGCAAAAACTGTGTCGTCTTCGGTCCGGCAAAGAGTCTAGAGACAGCGATGTAGTTTGGCTGCGCAGGCTAAGTAGAGTCACATGTAGGCGCGTGTATTCACGTGGTATGCTTGGAAAGTAGAGCCGGAGACATACAGAGGAGTGCTCAACTGACTTCCGATACATGTTGCAACTTTCAAATGGCATGTCTGGAGTCTGGCAGTTGCCAGTACAGCAGCTTCGCGAAGCTACGCCGCTCCTCTCACTTAACACGACGTGATAACACAGTGAAAACCCGAGCGAAAGGCCATATCTTCGTAAAACTATTCGCATGGATGGTGGTAACACACGTCCACAGAAGACAGAGAAAGCGCTCGTTCTTTGACTGGTGAGGTCACGCGTGGTCCGCTTACCCTCATACGCGTACTACTTTCTCTGGAAACCTTTTTCAAAAATAGAATACGAAGGAAATATGAATAGCTTCGCCTCATCAGCCAAACCGTGCAGTGTTTGTTGTACGATGGATTCGAGTGATTCGGTGTTTGTGTGCGTCTACAAGGAGTCCCTGAGTCCACGAGTGCTGGCGCGGGAAGACGAATCAATCAGTACTTAAAAACTCAGATTGTTCGACAGAACAAAAGGGGTAGCTGAAGCCATGCTGCGATCCGTGACTTGAATACTTTCTAAGATATCCCACAAGAGTGACTGTATCATCGACGGCTATACCGTCATTCGTTCTGCAGCGTGCCCATGCACGGAGGCGAAGTGTAGAACACCTCGCCGGTGCTTTCCCCGGATCGTATCCCCACCAAATAAGACGCAGCCAGTGAACAGCTAGTGCGGGTAAAACGCTTGAAGCAAAAGTGTTCACTACAATCATCGCGAAGGCCTCTTGGGCTACCCCGATACTGGAAATGCTCGACGTCGGCCGACGCTTAGCGAGCTAGCTGCCAACGTGCACCGGCGGACGCTCTGTGGTCGAATAACATTCGTGCCTCAAGAGGCGTGGTGGAAGCTCGGCACGACAGAACAACTCTTGTCGACCCTCAGCTTCTGTTGAACGTGGGGTAACCTCTAAACTGTGTTGTCTCAAAGAAAAGCTCCGAAATGGGCATTCTATCCCGGCCTTCTACCCTTTACCTTGTCTTGGCCACTTCGCTCTGGTTGGGGCGGGTGTCTGCTGGACCGTTCGGGTACGACCCATACGGCCTCGATCCCTACAAAAAAGAAGACTACAAACAGCAGCACCAGCTCGCGCAGCACGAAACTGGACTGGAACACTCGAAGGCGGCCGTGCACTCAAAACAAGTCTCCCACCCAAGCAAAGAGTACCAGGAGCAATGTGACAGCATTCCGTTTTCGAAAGAGGCGACCTGCTCAATGGTAATACACACCGTTCTAAAAGGCAGGCACGTTTAAGTATCAGTGGCACATAGCGGTCACTTCCTCCACGATAAACTACTTCTGTGCAGTAGAGCCTGGACTCCCTCGATCGCTCTCACCCAGATCACGATCTAGAGAGGTTCAAATTGTCGAATGTGTTTCCCCCGTAACAGAAATAATTGTGCTATACTACATGTTTTCCCTCTCAGGCTGTGCCTTCGTCGAAGCCATATAGTTGTCCATCACAGGTTTCCTTCGAGGTCTGCGACGTGAAGCCTACTCAAATACAGGCCAGCTGCTACCGACTAATTCAGCAAGAGAGGAAATATACATGTCCAATCCAAGTTGACTTGCAAGAGCTTTGTGCCGATGTTCCCGTCTCACGACCATCGACCTGCACTCGCGTACGTCTCATGGTACCTATGGCGTGGCAGTATGGCAGAACTACACAGCACCGAACAAAACTCAGAGTATAGATTCCAACCAAGTTGTTACCATGTGTTCTTTTAATCTGGGACGGATGAGATCCATACTGATTCGAAATATTTTTGCTGTTTCATGATTCCCAAATCCTTCAAAGAAACATCTGTATATTTGTTGAGTCGATACTACGAGAAGTAATATGGGCCCATGTGTTGTATGTGTACAGCAAGTCCCTAGACGCATCAGGAAACCGTGTGTCAAACAGGTCAACGAGACAGTGTGCAAGGCAGTTGCTGAGAAAGTTCAGTCGACTTGTTACCGACCCAAGCAGGTCACAGAAGAATACACATGCCATCGCCTCGACTCAAAGGAGGAGTGCTCGGTCCATCAGCACACGGTACGCTTCAGTTTCAAAGAATGTCAGTGTGCTATGGAGCGCTACGCCGAGTGTGGCGTAGATCACCGTCTTGCCTTTGACGCACCTCTCCTTATCGACCAGGGACACGAGCCAACGGTGGGGGGTTCACTTAACAAAACATGTAACATGATCGGGTTATCGGACAGTGTTTTAGAAACCACCTTGAGCATATTTTGAAGTGACAGTTTTTGGCTCACTGCCACACTTGTGCGACACTGTCATGCATTTAGGTTCCGTCACTGTGTACTCGCAAAGTCATCAGCAAGAAGCCGTACGCTCAAATGGATACAGTTTACGAGCAAGAATGTGCGCAAGTGCAGAAGCACAAAAAGGGAACCTGCAAGCGGCAAGTGGTGAAGACAGAACAGTACCCGTGCACGGAGTTTCAGACGAAGCAGCAGTGCTCCACGGTCCCGAGAGTTGTGAACCGACCCTGCACCGTTCAGACGGTAAGGCGGCTGCTATGATCCAGGAAACAGTTTCTTGGTAGATGCCAACAAGTCGTGCGTTACTTCCAGCTGAGTCGCATTTGCGGACAAATACACTGAAGCACCTGTCATCTGCTATCATGTCACGACTGTTGCGATTCACTGAATGGGTTCAGACGCAGCAAGTGGCAGTCGACTGCACGGAGGTGGTCGACACAGTGCAGGAGAAGCAATGTGCAAAGAAAATTAAAGAAACCGTGATGCATACCGTGTGCGAGAAGGGACACTACGAACCACCAAAAAAGCAGGTCCATCACCAGAGCGGAGTCTATAGGCGCCTTGGCCCCGGAAAGAAGGGCTGCAGGCAGGTGCCACAAGAGATTGAACGAATCGTGATGGAGACATGCACAGAGGTTGTCAAGACGAAAGTTCCCAAAACTTGCTACGAAAGCCAAGTGGTTCCCGTCCAGTCCACCTGCCCTGAGACTGAGATGGACGAAGTTTGCTTCGATGTAAAAGAACCTGTTCAAAAGATGTGTACACGCGAAGTTCCGACCACCGAGGATTATGCCTGCGATGAGGTGGTCTCTGAAGTCGAGTGCAAGAAAGTCCCTAAGCAAGTTAAAGGGGTCGCGTACAAGGAGTACGAGCAAACGGAGTCTTATAAGTGCGAAGCAACCGAACAGGTCAAGAAATGCAAGATGATTCCTATCTTTCAGGCTTCTACGTGTGTTGCTGCTCTCATGGATGTGGAGCCGTACGAGTGCGTCGTTAGCGTGATGAAGGAAAAGTGTGAACAAGTACCCCGAACAATACCAAACACATGTATCGAGGAAGAATGGGCAACCGAGCAGTATGAATGCTACGAAGAAGGTAAATTTGGCCGCATGTCTGAATTTCCTAAATTCGACAAGGGAACCACTGCGCTCTGACAGTGGCATAACTGCGCCTCACACCCTTCCCTTTTTTCTTTGGCGTACTTCCTGATTCGTCTAGCCTCACGCACTACTGCTGCTTAGCTCCACCACCCCTAGAATCGCAGCTGATTAATTCTTGTGTTAGTCAAGGGCCTCTCTATGACTGCCCTCCACCACCGGACTTCCACCCTTTGAGCAACATGCGCTGTCTGTGTGTGCGTTTCCGTCTCTGTACAGGCACTGAAAGACGCTGCAAGAAATTCCCCGTATACGCAAATATGGGGGAGTGTACGACGACAATTAAGGTGACGGAGGAGTACCCGTGCACACACCCTTCGCTGGAGCAAGTTTGCCGAATAGAAACTTCAACAGTGGACAACACATGCTACGAACCCTCTATGGACGAACAGAAATACACGTGCTTCGAAAGACATACTAGAGAGCAATGCGAAAAAGCTCCAGTTCCACAGAAAAAAGGCGGCCACCATCACTAGCCGTACGCTATAAAAGCGGCGCGTTTATCCTTTTCCAGTTTCAGTGCTCCAAGAGAGAGCCACGGAAATTGTGTGTAGACTAGAACCTGGTTTACCTGTTTAGCGCTGTCGTGAACGAGCCCTATTGCTCTACGTGATTCGTACAATGCGGTGTTCCTTCTGGCCCGAGTTTAGGCCCGTAGCATTCAAGTATTCATCTCTCTGTGAGTTATCCGGGTTTCAAACAGGACTCGAAAAGCAACTGCTTGCGCCGGCTGGCTTTTCGAGGTGTTTCGCCGGGAACTCTGGTTTCAAGACTTCTGGTCGCAGCCGACCCAGTGATTTTTTTCTGGTGCATCCCTTTTGCGTGTATCCTGGCTACAAAGAACAGCTACTACTATTTGTAGTTCAGCCGCTTCCTCACTTGGGCTTCGATGCAGCACCCGTAGTTATGTGGTGGGAACTAACTCCACCGAACTTGGGTTGTACAGGAGATATATATGCACTAGAAACGTTCTATGAACCAAGAAACATTGAATCTGGAAGGAAAAGGTTAGCCGATCGCCGCTGCTGGACACAGTCCACATTCACTTGCAAGCGGAAGCACGTGGCGAGCCCACAGTACGCAGCAACAATGTCGACATTCGCTCAGACCCTGAACGACACCGCCGCTGCTAGCACATCGCCTTACGTCACCCACCTTCCTATCTCATGTGTGTCGACGGTAAATGTGTTGACATATTTTTTCAAGAGAGCAAGACGCATCGTTCTTGTCCGGAGAGAGATTTAAGAGTGCTGAGGCGCTGCTTCTGTAGCAAAACTTGTGTCGCGCTAAGGTAACAAGTCGCATTCCGTACAGGGACAAGCCGTGGATTTGCATGCATGAAGTGGCAATTGCTCAATGCTGTGCAGTTGATAAAGAGAGATTCAGAACACCAGGATGGCGAATAAAGTATTGCCAGTGAACCATTTCAAATACTCGCGGCACATTCCTCATTACTGAGAGCAGCCAGAGCTTGGATCCTGTGACTCCTTGAAGAGATCCCGGGAAAAACAAGGGGAGCAAAGGATTTGGTACGATGACAAGTTCGCCGGAAAACCTGGTTCAGTTACCGCTGCTCCACCTATAAAGACATAGGCTCCCAAAATGTTTGCTTCAGCACGCAGGCTCTCGCGTGAATGAGCACTGCTGGGGCGCATGAATGAGAACTGTTGCGGTAGCCTTGATGTGTTGTGGGGCCGTCTGAGAGGGTACAGAATCTGCTGCCTTTAGTGGAGCGTAGCACTTTCCCTCTCGATCCGTATACGTGAAACAAACCTCTTTGCCTTTCAAAGGTTATGTAGGGGCAAGTGACTTGTTCAATGTTACTACCCTTTTGCCGACTGCCTCCGTGTCCTTAACTAACGGGGCAGCGCGAAAATCGATTGCAAACGACGCACGCATGCGTTTCACTGTGCATCACTTCGCGGTTCTCTGTTCTCTTCCTCGAAGTTGCAATTCCGTTTCTTTTTTTATTCCGGAGTGTCGAAGCCGCGGAACACAGTCTCACTTTGTTGACGAGCATACGGGAGTCTGTGGGTGGCGTCTCGCAATTGTCAAGTGCTGTTCGACTCGGGACACCGAGTGCATGCAGCGACGTGGAATAGTTTGACTTCGCGTTAAGGTGACAACCATGAAAAAAAACAGCAAGAGAAGCTTTGCAGCTTCTGCAAGCGCATCGGAGGTGGAAGTGAAGAAGAAAAAGAAGAAAATTCGGGAGTGCGACCCAGTCAATGAAGAACCAGCAGATGAACAAGAGCAAATGCCTTCGTCAACAGAAGAACCGGAATCAGAAGACCCAACAGAGGATTCTGGCGACAGCACGGAGCAGCAAGGCACACAGAAGACAGAGAAGGCTGCTGGTAAGGAGTTCTCTGCCTTTTGCTGTGTAGGCTGAAAGGCACGTCTTGTGGACGTGCTTATCCGATCAGCAGTGCCTCTGTGCCCACCGGAAAGGTATCAAGACAATACCGGAAACACGTGTTTTCAGAGAGGCATTCATCGTGCTTCAATACGTACCCTAGGGGATACCGTCCTATACTTAAAGTATCGACCTGAGCGCGCCATTAGCGAAGGCGGTTTCTGTATGCAATGGGGGTTTTGAGAGCGAACTGTATCCCAGCAAAGGTTTTCAACCTGGGGAACCGGGTTCGCTGTTTTCGGACCGCTTTGGTGTCGATGGAGGAAGCAGTTTTTTGTCACTACTAGAATCTACTCACATTTCGTTAAGATGGGGAATATAAATATTATTTGTTTTTTGGTTAATGAGCATCCGTGATAAGTGATAGTACATCCACCACTGTTTACCCCGCGAGTGCGGGATTGCCGCGGTTGTTTCTTTCCTCCTAACACTCGGGAATCCCTATCTGGACAACTTGGATGCGTGGCTCTTTAGTGCGATCTGCCACTTTGTTTAGCATTCGTTTTTTACGTGTTCTTTAGGAAAGGATTCTTTCTTCAGCGATGTCACGTTCGAGTCCCTCGACATATGTGACCCGGTCAAAAAGGCTCTCGCAGAGATGAAGATGGAACGCTTGACAGAGATCCAAGCCAAGTCAATCCCCCGGCTTCTGGAGGGCAGAGACGTGTTGGGAGCGGCTAAAACAGGTCCGTAGACACTGCCTTCAAAAGATGAATTGCTGCGTTTGACGGAGTTCTACAAAAACAGTGCAAAGCTCGCGGCTATGGAGAAACATCAGGGGTGGGAAAAAAGGCACATCCTCTATACTTTTGTGACAACAGGATAATGCCTGCCTCTCCCAGAAGCCGTTTCGCATTTCCCCATGGCCGTTCTTGCTTTCCCGACTCCTTCTCTTCAGTTGTGACACCCTCTCAGTCGCCACTAATGTTTTGAATGCATTTACTATCTGACGGGCTGGACTCTCATTTCCTTGGTACTTCCTTCCCTCCCCCCCTCTCTCCATCCCTGTTTTCTCCTCGGCATCCTTGCGCCTAAGCCCTTAGTTGCGCCATCCACATCCTCTGCACCCCGAAGGCACGCGATTCGATTGAATAGTTGACCGCTTTCTCTTCGTATGTGCCGCTCCGCGTACGGGGTTGTTTTCTGAGTGAGCTACGCTCGTGGTTTCGTGCTCCTACTCAGCTTAGTTAACTCTTGATTTCGTCGCGTTTGCAATCTCATTGAATTACTGTTTTGCGTCCGTGCCTGACTCACGAGAACTGTGGATAAGTGTGGTAATTGCTCCCCATTCGTTTTGTCCAGAGCCTCTACGTCTCTCTGGTTTTATTCCTGTTTCCGGCGTTTACTCTCAGGATCTGGAAAAACCCTCGCTTTCCTTGTCCCGGCCGTCGAGCTCCTGTACCAAGTTAAATTTCTTCCTCGCAACGGGACGGGGGTGATCGTCATATCCCCTACCAGAGAGTTGTCTTTGCAGATTTTCGATGTCGCAGCAGAGCTGGCGAAGTTCCTCCCTCAGACCCTCGGTCTCGTGATTGGGGGCGCAAACAGGAAACACGAAGTCGAAAAGCTGCAGAAGGGAGTGAACATTCTGGTCGCCACGCCTGGACGACTTCTCGATCACCTTCAGAACACAAAGGTGCGGAAAAACAGAGAGCACAGGCAAGCGTCAGGGGGAAAGGGCGACCGAGAAGGAAGAAGCTGGCACCAATGAAACACCTGCGTTTTGGGGGAATCACCGGATTCAGGGAGCAATTAGGGAAAGGGGAGAAAAGGGAACGAACGGGAGTTAAAAAGGAGACGCAGGGGAGACAGTGGCGTCAAGGGAGAGAGACACGCCAAGGGATATGAGCAGAACACAACCTGGTACTGTATCTTCACCTTTCAGGTTCTCTCAGGAACTTTATTCGTTTTCCTTCGTTCATTCGTCTTTGTTTCTGCGCAACTCAGGGCTTTCAGTATTCCAACCTCCTCTCGCTGGTGATTGACGAGGCAGATCGAATCCTTCAGATTGGGTTTGAAGAAGAAATGAACGCCATTCTCCAGATGCTTCCGCAAACCCGCCAAACGTGTCTATTCTCTGCAACGCAAAGCGCGAAGGTGGCCGACCTCGCTAGACTTTCCCTCAAGAAACCTGTTTTCGTCGAGGTGAGTGTTTCTCGTCGAATGGAGACTTCTGAGCATTCTCTGTTTCTGTTTAGCATTTAAACGCTCTTGTCCCTAAAATGAGGAAAGGAGATGTGAGGGAATGCCGAACCTACGGGAGCATGCGTGTACGGACACCGGTTGACGGTGTTTTAGGCTTCCAATACGAAAACTGTGGTCCGACACTCCAAAAGGAGCGCCCCCACTTCGAGAATCTCATTTCTGTCAGCATGAAACTGTTATCAGCACTCGATGGGGCTTTGTGTGACAGGTCAAGGACACCGTGGCGACGGTTCGCGGCATCCAGCAGGGATATGTTGTCTGTCCCGCAGAGGAACGTTTTCTCCTCCTTTTCACATTTTTGAAGAAGAACCGGGAGAAGAAGATTATGGTTTTTTTCAGCAGTTGCATGTCGGTCCGGTTCCACGATGAGCTCTTCAACTACATCGATCTGCCAACGACGTGCATTCACGGCAAGAAGAAACAGAATGCTCGGATGTCGACGTACTACGACTTCTGCAATGCTGAAGTAAGGCACCCTGGCAGTTCCCTTCGTCCGCCAGTGCTAAGAGGCAGTCCTACGCCGTTGGCTTTTCGCTGTCCTTCAGCCGTTTGTGAAAAACGACGAGTTCCGAACTCTCTATCAACCACTTTCCAGTGATTCTGCATGCACATTTGCCACGCTCAGACTCGTCCTGTGTCTATGTGTGCTAGGTTGAAGCTCTTGACGCCTCGGTCGGTAGTGTCGCGACCGTGGGACGAGGAAGGATAGACGTCTTCCGGCGCGTTTACTGGATTTTGCGGGAGAGGAACCACAAGAGGATAGAGAATATCGTGCTGCTCTTTGTGTGTGCGGTCCTGCGTTCGTCCGCTCAGAAGGACCACTGCAGCGTACAGTTTGTTTCTCTGTGCCACGGATTTGCTTCCCGTTATCTGTTTCGTTTTTGACTGTGCAGAAGGGCATTCTTCTCTGCACGGACGTCGCCGCACGTGGTCTCGATATTCCCAAAGTGAGGAACGTTTTCACCGTTTACGATTCGTAGCAAATGTATCATTGTTTTTTACTATCAGTTTGACTGCATTAGGACACGTTGGTATCGCGCGAGTAAACAAGTGTGAATCCATGATTTCATCGAGTCTGTGTCTCACGCACACACGCATGCATGCGCCGGCCGCTTCTTCTATCCGGAGGCTCGTAGAAACGCGGAAACATACATCCGACGCCTCCCAGTGCCGGCAGCCCTGACCCGAATTTCAAATGTTTTTCACCTGTCGTGGTGCAGACGAGGGTGAATGAAAGCTATATTAGGTCCTGTAGATGTCAGCGAAACACTCGGCTGATGTGCAGCTTTCAGCAACTCGTCCCGTGTCGGTGGTGGGCCTAGCGGCCGAATAGAGGATCAGTAATTTGTCTCGTCTGAATCATCAGACATCTTCTCTGCATGTACGCAACTGCTCGTTCTGGGCCACTGTGTCCTTAAGCGGTGAGACGATCTGCACATTTGCTGTTTTGTTTCGACGTTGCCTCTCCTTCTAGGTTGACTGGATCGTCCAGTACGACCCACCTGATGATCCGAAGGAGTACATTCACCGTGTCGGGCGTACAGCTCGAGGCGCCGGGGGTACCGGAAAAGCCTTGCTCTTTCTTATGGCTGAAGAGATTGGCTTTCTGCGGTATCTTAAACAAGCGGGAGTTCCCCTCAACGAATACACTTTCCCCTCAAACAAAATCGCCAATGTCCAGAGTCAGCTGGAACGCCTAATCGAGAAAAACTACTACCTTCACAAAGCTTCCCAAGATGCATATCGCTCTTATCTTCATGTAAGCACATACCCTCTGCAAACAAAAATCAATAATTAATGCAAGTATGTGTCTGTATGTATGCCTGAATGAATGTCTTCATAGTTGTATGTAATGCTTCCCTATTCGAGTAGTTGTCCTCTTCTGTGTCCAGGCGTTCACTGTTCGCTTCTTGGCCTCCATGTGGACACTCCTTCGCCACTTCTGTGAAGCGTTTCGAACTACCACACAGTTTTTGTCTTGCCTCTTCTATTGTGCACTGTCCTACCCTTACATTATTGCACGTCATCTGCATAGCTACGTCTCGCTCTTTCCGTCCGTGTGCCTCTCAGGCGTACGCCTCTCATACTCTCAAAGACATTTTCAACGTCCACGCCTTGGACCTTCAACGCGTAGCACGGGCATTTGGATTCTCGGTTCCGCCCAGAGTGGAGCTGAACCTGAAGGCGAAGAGCCGAACTAAAGTTGACAAGAAGACACAACGATTTTCTGGGACGGGCCACAAGTTCTCCGCCTCGAATCCCTACGGTACGGAACTCGAAAACAAAAACAAGGATGCACGCACGCCTAGCACGACACAGAAGCCGACACATCACGGTTTTCGTCTTGTGCATGTTTTCAACCCGTGTGCATTCAGCGTTTCCTACTTCATTCAAAGCCGAATTTAGTCTTGTGATAGGGAACATCAACTCCATTAGAGTAGGTCACCCCTGGTGTGTGTGTGTGTGCAGGAAAAAGAGAAGAAGGAGACCGCAGGCAATTTTCGCGGTGATCTTCTGTTCAGTGCTCGCGTGCGCTTCCATAGCGTGCGTAACAGAGACCTTTTGGAAGCCGGAATGAGTGGTTCGAGAAAGGCGTTTTCCAGAGAATCAAATTTTGAAAGCGATCACGGGACAGGCTCTGGCATACCGCAGGGCACTGCTCGGAACCTGCTTTGTGCCTAGTCGAAGAAATTCTACAGAATGCCTCCGCGGGGGCAGTCTGGAGCGAGATAGCGGATTGCGGGTAGACGGCAAGAGGTGTTGGTAGGGAACGCGCTTTTGTGTATGAAAATCAGGCGCAGGCGCACAACAAAGTTTTCCGTGTGTGAACGAGATGTTCGCGCTAGGCAACAGGCTGAAAAGTGGCTCTTGTCGTGCGACGTTTTCTGGGGTACTGACTGCAGTACAGGCCTTCCTTTGGTGAGAAGCGCTCACTTGTGGAGGTGACAGGAACTATGATGTTGAAAGTGCGATTCCTGGTTTCGAAGTACATATTGAGAATACTTCTCGCAGAGTGGAAACGAGAGGAAAACAAGGAGTGCAGTCAGACAGGTCCGGTTCGTGCGCTCGAAGAACACAGACACACGAGCTGATTGTCACGTCTATAGCGTTCACTAGACTCACGGCAATATCAGAGACGGGCCACGCCTACCACCAGCCGCCGACAACGAATCGCCATGCCTCTGGATGGCTCTACCGGGCAGCGTAGTGACTGTGAAAATACATCCATACGCTTCGACACAAATGAAGAGTTATGCATATATACGAATATGGGCATGTTGATATTCCGTGAAGGGGAGCGAAGCATCCTACGGCTGGTAGCAGACCCTCTGAGTTGTTGCCGCCTTTTGCGATACTTGCCGTTCGCATTCGTTCTCGTGACGGGCGTCAATCAGTGGACATGCACATGCTGAGTATACCGAGATGCATGCGGGCGTTCCTTCACGTTTGCTTCCATAGAGCAGAAGCACTTAGGAGCCCATTTGCCAGATCAGACGTGTGCGATCAAGTATGATTTTGCAACATGAAATTGACTGCATACGCCAAGGAGGGAGGGAGGAAACATACCAAAATTCAAACCAGCTGCAAGAACGGAGCGCCTTATATCCGTGTATTGTTTGAGAGAGAGAGCTGAGAACCATCCCCTCAGCAGAATGATGTTTTTTGGAAAAGGAGGGTATATGGAGGCGCGGCACCCGATTCTTGAAGTTCCTTTAGTTTTCTCATCTGCAGAGAAGAAGCGCAAAGATTTGAGCTACCTCGTAAGTATGTGCTGTATCTGATATGTGCAGAGCTCAGATCAGAGAAAGAACGAGAAGTGTCGTTACGGTTAATACGCAAAAGGAACAACTGCAGAGACTGTGCACATGACGAACGAGACGAGAACTAAATTGGTACAGGAATTCGTCACTGTAATCATCGCTGTATGACGTGATACGTGTCGCTTCGTGTTGTTGGAGCAACAAGTCAGACGCGGGCGATGTTGACGGGACTGCAAATGGAAGTAAAAGATGGATTGTTGAGAACTGCGTGCGTGTGCCAAAGTCTTGGCATGCCGTTTCTCATCACGTTCTAGAAAGACTCTTTTTCCGCGTGCTCGGCCATGTTTCGTCTAGTAAAAGAACAAACGAAATGTGGCCAAAAAGACGCAAAGGAGATAGCCAGAGGAGACGGAATAGTGTTCGGTGAGCTGAATAGTCTAGTGCAAACCGACAGCAAAGCAGTGACGGAAATAAGGGGACACAAATGTTCAGAGTCTTCCCCCATACCTTGTGTATCCTTGGGGGGAACGGGGAACAGAAGGGTAGACTGGT
>AVCM01000941.1:0-18833 GCA_000447165.1 Hammondia hammondi
GGGGGGGGGGGTGATTTCTCGATGAAATGTGGTCGATCCCGAGGTGCTCCGTATGGAATTTCACCATAACTTGCGCCGTGACTGCGATTTCATTTTCACCACAAGACTCATACAGAAAACCTTTCTGTCCTGTATTTGTGGCGCTCTTTCACCGACGTACAAGAGCGATAGTGGTATTACGTGATATGGCGTTTTTATTGGCTTGTATCATGGGATATTTCAACCTGGTGGCTTCTGCAGGTAATCTCCATTTCGTGAATTCGTGGACCAGCTAATATCCGTGGTCGTCGCATATATAGTCGACAGTGTGCATGTTCGGTCTCAGCACGAACCTGCAGAACTCTTGCAGATCTCTATAGGGACTAACATGTTTTCGGAGCGCTTCTGCTTTTCCAATGTTGTCTCTCAAGACACAACGTAAACAAATTCAACATTGTAATCACAGTTACACCTGAGGTAACGACACTCGAGGAGTTGATCGGCAACAGACACACATTTAACGTTAGCTGGCACGTTGCGTGCGTAGGATGAAGAAGCCTTCTATAGACTCGACAAAAACGACTGATCACGTGACGGGGAAGAACAGTACTTAGTGGTCTCTAGCTGTCTGGTCGTAACTTGTTAGCCCCACTTTCATGACACTTCATGAAATTCGATAACGGATGCCGGTTCATGCAAAGGGATCCGCTGGCTGATTTTCACCCGACTCTGTATGTATGCGACGGTTGTATCAGCAAATTTTCTCCCTGCGACCTCGAGGCAGGAGTCTGCATTGAGCCACCCGGCGAAGGAGAGGGTCCAGGCTGAGGATTACCGGGAGAAGGGGCAGGATTGGGCTGCGGTGAGCCAGGAGAGGGAATCACTGGATCCGGTTGTGCAGGCTTTTTCAGAAAGGATGACCGTGAGCGTCTGATGCTGAAGGGGAGGAGAATCAAACGTTCCCAGGCAGTATACAAAACATCAAGAACAGTACCCAAATTTTCAATAGATTTCGACCAATATGTGGCGGCTTCTAAAGCGGCAGCGGTCAAGAGTGTGGGGTCATCAGGATTGTCGAAAGGGCCGTAAAACAACAGTGGAGATCCCGTCAGCCGTGCAAGAAACGTCGACAGTTCTGTAGCTGAAATGTCGCTAGGAATCTGGGGAGGACGTAGATAGAGGCGACGATTTTTGGAAGATTCAACCAAAACAACCTGTGGGTCCATTTCCTCGGTACGGATCACATCTTGAAATTCATCTTCTTCGCAGCCGCTGTTGGTGGTCTCGTCCGTGCTAATGCTTCCGTTGGTCACTATTTTTACTGGACTGGTGGAAGCGGTTTTCCTCCGTCTTAGCAAGAGAATGTTGTCCGTGAGTTCTCTCACAGGATCACCCGCCCTTTTCTCCGAAAGCTGAGGTGTTTCTTGGACACTGGAAGACTTGCCCATGTTTTCTTGGAAAGCGCAGGGACGTGTGTTGAGTGGTAGATGGCTGCATCTTGCGGCTGACGGATCATGCACGTCGGGCGAAATTTGAAAAGGATTTGTGGTTGTTGTCTCAACGTTCGAATAGTTCTGGAGATGCGCTTTGTGAGATCTAGACTCCCCCACGACAGATTCTTTCCCGCTGACGCCGAATCCAGTGAACATACACGCCGCACAGATAGCGGCGACGTGCACAAGACACGAAAGCTGCTGGCGGAAAATCATTTCACTTCGCGAGCTTGAACCAGCCATCCGTGTGCACAAATCTGAATACAATGACAGTGGGTCATTTATCGCTTATAACACAAAATACCAAAAAGGCTGCGATGAGGCTACAGAGGCGACCGTACGTGCATAAGAGAGGAGAAAGCGGCGAACGAAAATGAATGAGTCAAATCTATACAAAAACCCTAAACAAGCCATGCACACGGGGCTGCGTCCAGCCTCTGGGGGGTGGTGGCGCGCGCTCGATTTTTCTTAGATTGTCAAAGTGTATCGAGCGCCCCCAACACTATTCAAGGTTTCCTACATAGCCAGCACTGCTATCAGTGTCCGACCATACTGTCCGTCCCCTCATCAAGGAATCGTAGCGATATCGATGACTGATAACGAATTTTTTATCCAAGCACATACTGACAACCTAGCTGCTACACCTTTTTTCGCTTGTCGCCAGATAACGACGAGTTTTCTTATACAGAAGCTAGCTGTGGCAAGTACTTCCATCACAAACCACAAAGAACGCCGGACTCATTGAAACGTAACCACATGCATGCCACCAGTTTCAACCGAAATTTCGTGAATGGTTTTGACTTCGCAAACGGTCCGACAAAACGGTGGTAATCCAGGATACCTTTAGTAGATGAGTTCGCTGCAGAGGATTTGCGTGTTTGTTGAGAATGAACTAGAAGTGCGGTCGTGTTTCCTGATTTTAATGAGGGCTGACACACTCGCCGTAGCACTCAAAACACCATTCACCACTCCAACAGAGTAGTTCGATGCAGTGGTAACTCAGGGCGGCAAACGGCCTGTCACTGACTTCTGACTTTCAGATCAAACACAGACCTTATCTCGCCCAAGGCGGGGGCAATCGGTAACTATTCATACATTGATAGGTCGCCTCATCACAAAAGGAGCCGATTCAGTTCATCCGACAAATTACCAGGCTGTTACGCTCACAACAGGCACGGCAGCAATCAATACGGTCAGTTTGCTTGGCAGACACCGCCTTAAACGGCCAAACGGTTTTGACAGTCATTGTGCTTCCACCGGAGGTTCTATAGATTGACGTGGAACTAGTACGATTCTCTCGTATCCCGGCATCACGACGATGTTCCGAAAAAGGGAGAGAGTCTAAATAGTGTGGGTCTTCCTCGCACAATACTAATTTCCTGATCATCTTGAGGCATACGGGGGTAATAATTCAAAGTGTGACGAAATCTCTTGCAGGTCACAACAAAGAAGAAAGTAGCCCTCGGAATGATAGCGTCCCCAATCCTTAACGAAAGTGTCGGCTGAAAAGGTTGCGATTGCCACATTGGCGCGTTCCCCCTGTTCAACCTATCTCCGTCCCTTTCGCGAGCAGCAAGGCTACAGAAACAAGCGAGGCTATCATCGCTCTTTGTAGTACACACGAAATATATATATATATAGGTACAGTCGGACAGATTGCTAGTTAGACAGAAAAACAGGCGCATGCGGCGGCGCCGTGAGGTTATCTAGACATACAAGGCATTACGTGAACAAAGGTATAGAAAGGGGGGCTTGTCTATTTGTGCAGGTCTGTCGGCGGCAGATGACCTCTCCATTCACGAGTCAGTACGCTCGTCGATGGACTAGCGAATCGCCAGTTGACGCGCGTGCCAATATTGCATTCACCGAGAGAATCCGGAAGCACTGCCTTGTGCCTGGAGCTCCTTCTCAGCCAAACCCCGCAGTCTCCTGAGACAAAAAGAGGAAGCACAGTGGCCGGACCGTCGATTGCGCTCGCTTTCCGCAAGAACAGCAGCCATCGGTGATCACGTAGAAAGCACAAGTTTCTGCTGCTTCTGCACAAAGGCTAGCACTGTTAAGTCCCCCTAAAACTGTTACTACACAGCACAAGGGGAACGGCGAATGGTGTCACAACCTCTTAGTGTTAACTTCTGGCTTTCCGGATCCGATGGTATTTCCGAAGTGGGGTATTCCGCGTTTCAAGCGAAAAGCCATGCACCGTGCGATCGGCCGAAATAACTCCTTGTTCAACCCGAGTCGGCTTCTCTCTAAAACTGGCTGCGTTCGTTCAGCTAAATTATTTCGCCTGCTACCGGGAAACAAACGCACTCTGTGCAAAACATGGAAGCCTGCCAGTAGGTCTTGGTGCAGTTGCTGACGCACTGCTGCTGGCCCGAAGTCAGCGAATTCCCTGGTCACAAACATGAGGGACACAAAGCAATCCATACACGTATATGACTCCTGGTGAAGGCGAAAACTTGTCAAAAAGAGTATGACGACCACTGAGGTGGATTCTGATTTGTAAACGTTCCCGGTACCAGAAGGACAAAGTATGTGGACGAGCGTATCGCCTAGCTGATTGTGAGCACGTTACTTAACCGTTTGTTGACGAATTCGCGAAAAAAAAAGCGGGTGCGCAGAAGTATTTTTTCATGAGGTAGAGGCTGGAGCAATCAACAGTGAAAAACTCACCTGGTACGTCAATGCAGCGACTGAAGCACCTGTCCAGCAACTTCATTGTCTGTCGCTGGCCCTCGAGTAGCATCTGCAAACACGAAACAAAGATGGACCATACATAAGAACTTCCTGAAACGGGAATAACCATCACTCTGAAAAATCGTGAGCTTCCAGAGTGCTCGTGAGGCGGATATCAGCGAGCTACACACTCCTAACCAAACAATTTGCTCACAGACGTGTCGCTCGCCATGCCGATAATAGGTATCTACGCAGCTCCACAACGAGGTACACAGCACAATTTGCGAAAAAGAAATGCCATATGTCACCATACAAGACAACAGCTAGGGTTGTTACAAAACTCAAAGGATTTCTTGGTGTGCCAATGACAAATCAGGCATCGGGTATCGCGATCCGAGCGTACAACCAGTATGTGTAGCTCTACCGTGACACTCGCCACGACATTGACATCAGCTGCTTATGCCCGAATTAATCAACCTTTGACATGCATAGAACAAGTAACATAGCATCATAACGCCTACGGCGAGTTGCGTTTCCATCTCCTGCATCTTGTCAGCGGGAATGTCCGAATCCATTTTGACGTCGCGACTGTTCGGGTACCGGGAAACCGAGCGGGCAGCAGAAGTAAGTGGGAAACTTGACCATCAAAAGTGATCCCCTCTCTTTTGGAGTTGGCCACAAGTTCACAGCTGAACCGCTGATGGAAACTGCAGTTTTTTGGTGGCAGCAATGGGAAGACTGTTTAAAGGATTACCGGCAGGAACGCTGAATTAACGCATGCAAGCCCAGAGTTCAATTTGCACCGGCATTGCCATGGAGACAGCCAGACAAGTGTGAAAGGAACATCGCTTCCCAGCTGTTTTCAGTCTCTGAGAAAGGATGAGACAACGCCGCGCAGCAGAAAAACAGAATTTTCCTTTCCGTTCCTCAGCGTCACGTGCCGTCGCCATGTTTCTTTTCTCCTATTCTTTGAAATCAGAATAGTATGACGTTGTGGGGTGAAGTTACGCTTAACAGATGCTGAATTTGGGTAAATTTGCAGCCTCAATATTCCCCAATTGATAAGCGTGTTTCTTGTCTCCACGCGGCACGAATACACAGAGTTTTCTGGTGGTTGTCGCAGCCGCGCGGGATTTGCGTACTTGTGACGGCTGGGATGAAGGGATTGTCCAGGGTATGGTTGAGGTACTTCACTTCAAGCCGCAATTCTACTGTGTGACAAAGAAAACCACAGGATGGCCTTCCGTTACTGGGGAACTAAAAAGATCCTGGCAGCCCGCAGGACCTGTCACAGCCTTCTACTGGGGAGACCGTGCGGAATTCCCACATCACTGTAGGAACTGCCCGTCACCGTAGAGGTGTGCTTCTGGTCGGCACACGTTTTCCTTATTTGGCTGCCGGTGGGAGGTGTCACGCTGAGCGCTTTTCATGTGTGGAAAATGCACTTCAGATTTTAATCGTGCACTCGCGGGCTCTGAGAGGATATGTCACCTGTGCGTGGCGTACATAGTCCGTCTAGTTAAATAGGAGCGGAAGCACAAGTATGCCGATTTCTGAACGACTCGATGCTTTACACCTTCGCGCATACTACTCCAAACTCATACGGCGCCGAGGCATAGCACACGCACGAAGCCGTTTTACGTTTGATTGTGCGTGCCGAATTGAGTGTCGCCTGCTCGTAAATACTATCCCTCGCTTATTCATGGATTCACCAGGGCTATTTACTTTCGAAGTAAACAGATTTGGGTATGCACATATGTAGGTAGCCGTTGGCCGTCTCCATATTCGCGCCACAAGGTCCCCTCGTTGACGCGCACACGGCAGCCTTTGGCCCCGATAACTAACTCGATCTGTACCACGACGCGGGTAAGCTTTGCTTCTTGTGCCCAACTGGAGGGTCTACAATCAAAGACAGTATTTTCCCGTCTGCTGTCAAACCTCTGTTCCAGATTTTAAGGAGTGTACGCAACATCTAACTACACAGCGTTACGCCAAGCAGGATCCCAGATTACCCTGATTATCTTTGTTATATTAATACGTGGTGTTCAATTCTTCATCTAACAAGGTGACGTACTTCCCTGTTTCGAAGACGATTTTCAAATTTAAACTAATCCAGAGTGGTATCTCAAAACTTGTTTACAATCGATCGGAAAGGGTGTTCCGGCGTAGTCGCGTCACACGGACGATAACGATTTCTTAAACGAGTCCGAAGAGGGGAGCCGTCGATCCTCTGTCACAGTTTAACTTCTCAGTGGGGCTGAAGAGAGGTGATGTAACAGCATATGCCGGAAAACGAGCCGATACTGCGTCCAGGTAACGCTGCCTTCTGGTTCACGGCGTTTCGTGCTTGCGGTAAATGCACCACAAAACTTCACTACTCGCGCAGCATGGACAACACGGCACCTCTGGACTCCAAGATTCCCCTCATGCTCTCGACGCCCCGAAGAAGTACGCTGTCTCATAGCTTGCGCGGCACCACTCCATACGGCTGAGCTTACATGCCCAACTTGGTTCGGCGCCAATGTCTGCGCTTGGCATTGTACCTGTGTACACAAAAAGAAACAGGTGGAGCGCCAAGACAGAGCAAGTCTTTTGCCTATAGTATGATAACGCTCAGAGATCCTGAGTGTATAGTTTAAACGTACTGCAGCTTAGTGTGTCATGCGAAAAAGAACCGCAGACCATCGCAGGAGTGAGCATTTGCCGTACCTGATCTTTGAGCCAGTCCGCATGCGGATCCACGGGGGGATCGGCCGGTTCTGCTTCTGCTTCCGACCCAGGTGCTTCTTCAGCGACAGACCCTTGATGGATCCCTGTACACAGAAGTGAAATCTCATCACACGAACAGAGTTCACTGGCAGCGAGAAGGTAGCGGTACGAGAGGAGACAAGCATTCGTGAGAAGTCAACGACGTCCAGAGAGAAAAAACGGAAAACAAGGGTCAGCTGCATGTCACCACGCAGCACTTCAGCAACGGAAAGGAGCCAGTTCCACATCTGAAAGCCCTGCCATGCTACACAGCCATATGAGTCGCTTTAAACAGACAGAGATGCAGAAGAAGCGGGCACATCCCCGACCGCCTAGTAAACAAAGTGAACACAAATCAATCGCCCCCCCGGCCAAACTTCTGCAGCACTTTCACAAGACGCCCACAGACGAGATGAGAAGTACCATACCCTTTCAAATTACAACTTTGGTACCAGGGAGAAGGAACTCTTCCCCCGTCCCATTTGCCAGACAGAGCTGCTCCCTCCACGACGCTGCCACCCCGTCACAACACACAACTGAAGCCAGTGCCTCTACTGGCTCACTGTCCACCTTTCCTGCAGCCTTTCTTCCTCTCCCGCCTCCTTCCTAACAGGATGCCAGCCGGAATGGCACCCTAGGAAAATCCGGAAGGACGCACGCCGACGCAGAGAGTGCGATTGTTTCTCCCTCTCCTCGTGCGACACCGGCCTACTCTGTACTGAGTCCCATGCCAGCAGCTCATCACCGACCACGTACGAATTGAAGTTCAGAATGAAGCGGAAAAGGCCGTGGTGAATCAACATTTTTAGGAAAGAAAGTTGATTCACGGCGCAAGAAAACACAGCAGGAATAAGAACACATCCGCGTGGACCTCTCTTCCCCAGTCCCCGTCAAAATTACTTCTGTCCAGAACGCCTTACCATTTTGACGGTGAACACCAGGATTAACGCAGGAAAATACCGGGAGATCAATCGAAGAAAAAAGAAAAAGGAACCTATTGCGTTAATCCTGCCAATTTTCCCTTGTACTCCCACTCTGGCATGAGCCACCTGCCGACTTCATGCCCCACAGAACTGCAAGCAGATCTCCGTAGCTCTCTCTCGAATCAGCGGTGCTGAGGCGCGCTGACCCTTGCCTGTCTGTCGCAGGAGCTGGCGTTGGTCGCTTTCGCAAAGTCGCCGTCAATTAACCTCAACACGAAAAAGAGGGGCGGCTGCGTCCCACTATATCGTGTCAGGTTGAGTAACAGCAGAACGCTGGTGCTGCCGAGAGAGAGGAACCGGACGTGACAATGCAGCGTGCATTCCACTGGTAGTTTACTACTTGTAGTCTTGCTGTCAAGTAATTGGAGAAATCAAAACATAACGCCTCAAGTTACAACAACTAGAGAAATCCCGCAGGCAACACCAACGCAGACGGGTACCGGTGTACTAGGAGCTGCCTTCTTGGTGTCGCCGGGAATTTACTTGCAGGTGACACTGATTCTGAAGGGATTATGTATTCTCTGGAATGTCAAGTTATATACATGATCAGGCTAGAGAGAATCAACTGTTTTCGTTGATACAGTGCACTTTTTAAATGGTAGTGCCACTCTTCGAAGACCGTAAATCCACAGCGAGCCCAGCAGCTGCCTATACATACCCTCTTCTAGTAGATCGGCTTGAGCCTAGAATTTTTGGTAGAAAATGAACTTCAGGAGCATGCATCACAAGTTTGCGTCGGACATGATGTGTGCAGTCAGTAAATGGCTTAACTTAGCCGCGATCCGGTAAGCTGGAAAGAGATCATGAACAAGAGACGACGGCTCTAGTTGGTTTGTCCCCCTCCAGCTGCGCGCAAGCAAGGTTTTTCAAACGCTTTGGGGTTTCTGACATTCATGCAGCAGATATCACGACCGTGATGCCGGGCATATATACATCGAAAGATGACAGAAGAGACTGCCTTCACATGCAACACTGTACGATGCTGGCGGTGCGACAACATAGCACTGGTGGAGGATTGGTGATGGAAGAGGGATGCTGAACGACGGTAGGGCCATCGTGGCTCCATACGACGACTCCTGTGGCTGTCCGAGGACACGCACATCTCGGATACACGGTCTCTTCGTATTTTTCACGCTATTACATCATGCAGCACAGGCCCAAAGGCGAACGTTTCTGGTATATGCAGTTACGCTCTCAAAAGTCTTGAGTAGTCTACAGAAGACTCCAAGTCCGCCCGCCTTATCGGACCATTCTCACGATAATGTGACTAGTTGAACGCCGCAAACCCGGCAGATTCACGACTTCAGGGTAGTGTCAAAAAAGCGTATCCGACAGAAGGGGTTAAGCGGAGGCGTCTGTACCTGCCTGCAGTAACTTCAAGGCAGTCGGTCAGTCGCTTCTTCTGATAAAATTCGACTCGGAGGTTGATCTCGGTCAGTGCGGGGCCTCGTTCACGATACGGTATCAGTGTTCTGACGCTGATGCATAATGGAAAAGAAGCACTTATCGACCGAATGACGATTCCAAAATTATAGTGTAATGTCGACTGTAGAAGGATTCTTGGCTCAGGGACTACTAATTTACCACTGCTGGATAGGCCCTGAGCAAATACCAGTGCGGACCCGACGGTTGACTAACAGCGTTAACTGATTTGTAATTCTGGCGCTATCGCATGTAGCGGACCCCTTCTTCGCTTCTTAGTCACTGCTCGATGTAGTTTGTGAGTGGCGGGAGCTTCTTTTTCTGCTTCGATCTAAAGTATCACCGGCCAACAACCCGTGATTTTCGCTACAGCAGCGGGGTCTGTAGCTCTGAAGTGACACTCATGTGAACGAGTGACCTCCTCTGCAAGCCTGCTGTACAAATTTCTGACATGGTAGACGCGCTCCTGACAGGAGGCGAGGGATTTTGTCGTATTATGACCGGCGTCTCAAATAGACTCTAGGCTGGGGTCGCAATTTCATGGGGAAATATTGACTAGTTGGCATGCAGCTGTGTATATTGTTGCTACTTGCTTATGTGGGGCAAAAATGGTCAGTTTCAAACTTGCAACAAAACGTCACCGAAGAAGGGACAAAAAAGTATAATTTCCACTGATTCTTGGTGCATAAAAGTGATGCGTCGCCTCCAGCGGACGCTTTGGTCGCGTTTGTCGTCAGAAACCGTCCAGATAGTCCGCCCGGCTTTTCTTGGAACAGACGAGGGTCGATACTGGACAGGATGCTCACCTTCAGGCGGCACAATCGGATTTCCCTCCCAGGGAGTCGTGCATCACCAGTGATTCCCATCATCATTCAAAACAGAGACAAAAAGATGCCAAGACTCACTCGTGAGAAGACACCCGGTTACGCGGGATCCCTCAGACAGAAGGCTGAGAAGGTCCTGTCAGACGGGCTTCAAAGTGAAACAAGCACAGATGGTAGCAGTGACAGCCCAGTCGCCTTAAGGGGAAAAAGAAAAACCGACGAGGAAAGCACCATAAGGGCAAGAACTAGGCAGACCCGGGTGCGGAGTAAATCGTCGACTTCCTGGGAGTCTGATACCACACTTGATGCGCCTTTCAGCAAGCAGAAAGGAGGTACTTTCTGGAGCAAAAAAACGAATGAAAGAAACGAGCCGCTATTGCGAATCAGAGATGCTCTACAGATGTCAATGCTGACAAAGCGAAGCATGCGGGCCGACCGAGCTCGACGTGACAACCCCGCTGCACGAGTTGCAGAAGAAATCTGGGATTGGGAAATCTCCCAGATTGAAAAGAGGCAAAATTCGAGAGACGGGCATTGGTTAGAGCAGGAACCGACGTCTGGGTCGAAGTGGAGAAGGGAAAAGCGCTTCGAAAATTCGAGGAGAGTTTGTGCATTGGGCAGTCGGCAACTGTGGCTCCTAGAGGAATCAAATGACGGAGCTTCACAAGTTTCACGTGACAAATCCGACTCAGCCCACAGGAAAGCACAGGCGTTACAGCTGAAAAGGTCGCCGGAATGGGGGCAGAATGGAGAGCGAATAGATCTAGCGCGAAGAGCGGAGGAGTCGTACAGTGAAAAAAGAAACGCTCCTCTACCTAGAACGTTTCCTACGCAATGCTATATACCAATACCAAATGAAACAAAGGCTCAATGCCAGGCACCACCGCGTACTTCGAAGGGTGACGCACTACCCCTGAAACAGAGAAAGCCGAGCACCCGACTCGGCGAAGATGACAAGGCCTGTTCAGCAACAAAACAAAAGAAAATCGTGGTTCAAATGGAAATGGTCACAGACGTAGTTCACGAGGCTGCTGCTTTGCGCTTTGGCTGGGCAATTCACAAGATTATTAGAAGGCGTATCATTAGCGTGATCAGGCATTGGAAAAGTGCTGGCTCTCGTCCATGCTCCGGTGGTCGGAATTTCTCTGTGGTGACAGGCACGTCTTTCTCAATCAAGCCCTTGCCTCACACGGGGAATGGCCGTCGCGAAGTGTGTCTCGAAGCGCCGGTGGAAATGCGAAGCCACCAGGCATTCCTTTGTTCACAGCACTCTGCATCCCAACGCATTCTGGTTCGAAACGAAGATAAGATGACGGCAGTTGCGGGCTGTCACTCATCAGACTCAGCCCGAATTGGACACTGTGATCCACGGGCAGTGTCTATTGCGACATCAGTAAAAAGTGTTGGAGCACGCCTCCTGTCGCGATGTTTGCTTCATGCCATCCGAAAAGCAGGCGTAGGAAACGCCTGGGACAGACTCAAAACTTGGAGTCATCACTGTCAGGTACGATTTAAGATGTGGAGGTTTCTCGGGATCACTCAATGACGCCGCTAGATCGTGCGCTGATTGAACAGGATCAGCATCACTCCCTTGGAGAGGCCACGTGGAACGAGATCTGTTGGAAAACGGTACCCCCATGGATATAGATAAGACTCAACAACACAGTAGGCACGAAGTAACTGCTGTGCATCTGACTCCGGTAAGGGTCAACGTGCCGCCAAAGCACCTTCGCTTCAACCCTGACCTCCCACACCGAAACACGCATTTATGCATGCATGTATATGCATAGTTTATTTTCCTCATTTCCTCCACCCTTTGAATCAATGAAAACTGTAGAGATTCACTTGCGGATACTAATTCGTTACTCGCGACGAGCAGGCATTGCTGTGGCTGGACCCTTTTGTGTGTGGTTATCTCTGCCGTAACTACGATAAATGGCCGTTTGTGTATGCTTGCTACAGTTTGAGGAGCACATAAGCGGTTTCTACTCGTCGCTCCAAGTTGTCTCGGAATGGGCCGCCCGATTCAGTCGTGTGGTAGCTGTAATGGCGCTTCGAAGAGTAGTCGGTTTCTCCGCCCAAAGAATATTGCTCAGAACCTTTCTCACGTTGTCGCAAGCAGAGCCCAGATCCTCCAGTTCTCGAACAACGCCTCACACAGGCGTCACAGTGACTGGTTCGTCCCCCGACCTCGGCAGTTCAGCAGTGGGAGCTCCACCAGATGGTGTGCAAACGTCTGGTGCCCCCTATCCAGAACCACCAGGTGAATCATATTCTGCGAGTTGTGGCCACGACACATCTTCTCTGATATTGTCTCCCCATATTCACCAGAGCACTGATCATGAACACTACATAATAGCCGCACCTCGTACCCTTATATCCTTTGAGGAGCTGATCTGAAGACAGTAACTGAAATAGTACTTTCTCCTGTATGCCACATACTTCAGCATGCTGCTGTTGAAACACAGAATAGTCCAACAAGTGACATACGTATAGATGCGTAGCTCGGTGCTGAGCATTTCCTCTCCAACAGTCGTTCGTGCACCTTTCAACTTAGCTTGATCAACTCGGACAAGCAATTTGAGACCCGTACCCTGAAACCGCTTCGGTATTGATTTTTTGCTAGCCAGCTAATTTACCTAAGATTTTGACTGCTCTTTTCGGAGTGCCTCGTCAACCGCTGATTCATGCCCTGCTGCAGGCTGTTTGACGTACGAGACGAATGGTAAACTCCTAAGCGATAGAAGAGAAGAATGTTACACACGGCGCATGCCGGTGTACAAAGCTACTCGTGCTCCGCAACAAACTCCGAGAGGGAAACATACGTCGGTGAGAGGTGGAAGGCTATCGCCGATTTCCCCTCTTTCAGCTCCCGCAACACTCGCCATCAGTGCAAGTTCTGCGTGCATCAAGACACCGGTTACGCCAAGTGGTCGAAAGCTTAGATCTGATCTACCAGAAAATGTTGAAACAGAAGCGGTAACTACATGTGATGTGACCACAAACATCGATACAGGCGGCATTCTCCGCACTATGGGCAAGAAAAAAGTGCAAGACGCTTGTCCTACTGCAGAATGGTAGACTCTTTAAACGCTCGAAAAGTCAATAGAAAAACTCGAGGCGTAGTCGAAGAACGTGCGTAAGGCAAACTGGAACGCCTTTATCGCGGTCGGGCATCAGTCCTTCAGCTGTATCAGCGAGCACTTCTTGCCACCTAAAGGCTAACACGTACATCCTCCTGGGGTCCCGAGAAACGTTTTGGTGCGACACAGGAGGCACAGAGGAAAACCGCTACCTGGTAACAGAAACAGCAGGTATATGCACCACAGCATTTCCTCTCGTGTCCCGGCGCTGCAAATAGTCAATCTCTGTTATTCACCCACACTTTGAAGGCGAGCTGTTTTAAAATCTGGCTGTGCTCCTGGCCAGCTTTGATTTATACTACCTCGCCCTGTCCCTCTACCAAGACACCGTAGACATCCTTCGTGTCCACAGTCACATTCTAGTAGACTCCTGTCAACAGATGCGGGCGTATTTTCTTAAGGCGCGGGGGGTACACCTCGCACGTTAAGAACGGGATGTACAGGCCGCCTTCTCATGAGCCTCAGCTGGCTCGGAGCTCTGAAGTGTGGCAAATGGCGCCGCACACAGACGCCACCCCGGGGACAGGGGCTGCACAAAGTCCATTCGCATAGAGACAGTGTGGTTTAGATCGAGTTTCTTTCTCAGCTCCCTGCTTCAAGAGCACTGAAGCACTCTCCGTTGTTAACACTTGCGAGTACGGACAATAAAAGTAAGCAGCTGTGCACATGTTCATATGGAGGCGGCAGGGAGTGTGTAAGTACCCATTTTCGTGCGGCCACTGCTGCCACGCATCAGAAAGCTGGAACCCAATCAATCGATCATTCAGAAATTCTTCGGAAGGTTTTGTCGAGCCGTACACTGTTGGTCGTGACTCGGTCGTAGGCGCTTGGCATCGCGCACGAGTTTCCCTGTATGGGGGAGCTGAGACGGGTCGCCTTCACAGTCTCGTTCCTTCGTATGTCGGTTTTCCTCTTGCACAAAGTTTACATCCGACGTGACATTCTCTTGCTCCTTTGTGTCCTGATTCAACTCCTGTTTCGTCTCTTTTGCGGTGCCTGGCCCCACCTGCAGCGTCGAATTGTCGTTTGACCGACACCGGGAACTTTTTCCATGGCTAACTGCCGACTGCGCACCTCGGGAGCCGTACGTGGAACACAGTGGCAGGGGAAGTGTAGACGTTGAACTACATGCGGCTTTCAGTGGGTGGCTTCGCCGCCGAAGGGGACCTGAAAGGCAGAAATAACAGAGAGAAAACCCATCATGTCAACACAAAATTGGTGGGTACCCAACGAATCACCGAGACGTCCTCAAAGTTTCACAGACGCGATACTGGGGATTGTCCAGTCATGCCGCGTGTGCTACCTGAGAGGGCGCCTCCTGCGCTTCTCGAGTGATGTTGATCCCACTGCGATCAGAGGGAGTTCGCTTCACCTGTCCGCAATACACCCGCACACAAGATGTCTATGGAAGTGTTGCTCCAACACTGTGTTTGCTCGCGTCACTCCACGAGAAATACCTGCCTCTATGCGGCGAACAGCTACGTCTCATACTCCGAGGGACACCTACTGCGGATGACCTCGTCATCACTCTCCACGCCTGTCGGATGGATAGTTCTCTGCTGCTGTTGATGAAGGGCATGGACGATGTGTTGGGATCCATGGAATGAGCCGCTAGGTTTCTCGAAAGGGAAGCCACCAGAGTGGGGTCCCTGCATGCAGCTGTCAAAAGAGTTTCCCGTCGTAGCCGGATCCCTTCGCGCTCCGGCGCGTTGAGCTTCCACCGACTGGATCCGCGAGAGGGAAGATTTCTGGCGCTGGTCAGATGCTGGAGACGGTGAATCTTTTTGGCCTCCGGTCTTGGCCTTCTTTGGGTGAGCTTTCTGCGGCGTGCCCTGCTCGACGGCTATTCGACCGTCGCGTGAACACATCCTACGCAGCTGTCCACATATGTACTGTTGCTGGGTTTTCAAATGCTCCTGTTCCTGTCGTAGGAGCATTTGATGGAGCATTCCATGCATTGCAAACTGAGTGTGCGCCACCGAACGGCCTGTCGACTCCCACCAGGCTATGCATAGCCGAAGAGAGTTAGGCAGTGCCCCTCGGACATTTGGAGACGCCAGCTCTGAAGCCACAGCATCGCATCACGTCTCGTTGGAACACGTGAACATGCCCAGTCACATCAAAAGCGAATTTGCAGGCATGATTCCCAAAGCAAACCATACTCCCGACTATAATATAGGTTCTCTGATGCAGAATAGTTCTAGTTTCAAAGGTAGTTTTGCTTTGTGGAGCAACAGGAATTCACATCCACCTCATAAATGTTCGCGGCTTTGGAAATGCTTCTTTGACCATAAAACAAACCCCCGAACGTATTTGCTTGAGAAAAGGGACCCGGAACATGATACACGATGGAGCAAAGTCCAAGTCTTATTATGCTTCAACGACAACTCTTCTGACACGTGATGCACCGGGCCCCTCTACGAAGCATAAGAGCTTTGTGCGGCACCTACCAGCAAGATGAGAGATAAGACCGAGCCTATTCATCTGTTGGTACGGCAAATCATGGAACCAAGGATGGGCCAAGGCGCATTCCGCGGCTAGCCGCTTCGTCGGAGAGACTTGAAGCAGCCTGTATACACACCACGCAATTTACCGAGCAGAACCCTCGCGCGGCGTCCAAGAAGAATTGACAACCGAACAGGAAAAAAGAAAGTGCAAAGATAGAGCCAGCTATGTGGTAGAGCAACAAGAAAAACACCTCCAAAGTCATCAGATGTTACCTCGCCGCCCTACCGTGCAATCAGGTCCAGTCCCAGTTCGTCCAGTTGCAAGCCACCACGCTCCAAAATGAAGTCATTAATCGACAGTTTTTTCATGTTCATATCCAACTGGGGGAAGGAGCTAAGGAACTTCGTCAGAACGCCACGCTGCCAGCCTGCACCTCTGCACGTATAGTCCACATACAGACCACAACTGGGATGTGTCAACAGAAATCAAGGATGCAATCGAGACTGGAGATCACCACATGCCCGTAGAAGAGAAAATTTACCTTGTCATCAACTCCAGGTCCGCGGCACATGGTCGGCCAATGATTTTGAAGATGTTCTCCAGAATCATCACCTCCATCTGATAAGTCGCTTTTCGTGCGTCGTGAGTGACAAACGCATATTGCCACCGGTACGGCGGTCTAACAGCGTGCTGCGGAAGGCACATCTCCAGTATAATCACACCCAACGACCACATATCACACCAAAGGCCGTAGTCGGCTACCTGCAAAAAGGGTCACAAACAACACAGCGACGGTCGGTGACAAGGTGCAAAACAGGGATCGGTTGGAGCAGCGTTCTCGCAACTCTTGTGTTGCTAACGGCAAGGCATATTCAGGTCCATTGGATCTTCTCACCAGGCTCTTGGCACTGCTGTATCGTTTTGGGTCTGCAACCAGCAGATCCGGAGGACGGTAGGGCAGCGTGATCACGTGCCCCGTCTGTCTCATGCAGCCCGTCTCGTTGATCCTGAATCCTGGTGGAATCGTCGCTCGACCTCCTCGATTATTCGCTCCATGATGCGATGAGTTGTTCTCCACATCAGCCGTCTTCTCGTAGGCTAGGCTAACGGGAGCGATGGACCCTTCAAACAAGCAGGATAAACACTGGAACACCGTGCCGACATAGGAATCAGAAATCGTGATTGCCTGCGGAAACCACGTTTGCACACTCTGTACATACCTGCGCACTGCTGACTTAACTCCCAGCGCACTTTGCGCCCCATTCCGAAGTCAGCGATTTTGACAATGGACACTCCTTCCTCATAGAGGTAATCTCCATCTTGAACCTTTGCGGTATCCACAAGCAGATTTTCGGGCTTCAAGTCACGGTGGACGACATTTTGGCTGTGTAACTTGGCCACTCCTGCAAAGTGCACTCAAGACAAATTCAATCACGTGAGAAAGGCAACAAAGACAGAGGGACGTTCTGGTTGGCATACCAGACACATCTACCCGGCTGAGGAAGTGACGAGTGGGTACTACAGCTCGATGTTTCCTCCCCTGCTTACCATTCAGCAATTGCCAAACGTAGAACTTCAACGCAGAAATAGTCATACGCTTTTCCGCCCAAAGCCGTTTAATGTACTGTCCAAAATCAGATCTGCATTTCTCTACGATAAGGACGCCGCAATGCCGGACGCCCCCAAGGTAACCTTCCGCAAACTCCGGAGATAATTCAAGACACGAACGGCAACCGAAAAAGGAAGGGAAATTGGGAAACTCGTTGTTAGCATACTCTGACATACTGAATTCATTATAGAAGTTGGTTTCACGAATAACATCGGCCGTTATACCCTCTGCTTCAAAATCAGGAAGGAAGAGGAGTTTGGCTGCGAATTGACGCCCGCGACCAACCACAGTGGATGCCTCTGAACCCTCCACCGGTTGTACCTCGAAGACCCTTCCATACTGCCCAGAGCCCAAAGGTATATACATGGGCATTTGGACGATTCCGTGACTCTTCAGTTTGAAGGCTCTGTAACCGTTGGAAACGAACACCCAAGTGAGACCGTTCGAAGTCTCGAACGCGGGTTCGGGCGGTACTCTCCTTGGCTTAGGTCCATTGTGACCCATGGTGCCGAAATGACAAAGACATTCGCAATCTCTGAACACAAACTTCCTCACCACATGTGAGTTGCAGAGATGCTTCTATAGATCAGCGAACTATGCCTAGAAAGCTGGCGTCGAACATGCCTATTTAGGTGTTACTCTTCTCAATATTTACTACAGGAGACGCTGCCTTGCGTCCTCGAGTGAGAGGAAACGCCATTTTGCAGCTCCAGCGTCGCTCTGGAGTTCGAGTCAAGACATGCAAAACAGACGTTGAATTGGATCCCTTGGACGACACCGTCCCCGAAACCCACAGGAAATAAACTCTGGACTGAGTGCACGCACAGTGGACAGTGCCCCCTTTCGGAGTCGCCGGCGAAACGGAAGATGGAAAACGCTTTTGCAAGGTTTGTCAATCAGAGTTTTGAGGATAAAGGATACCATGAAAAATCCTTATCCGAAAGGGGGGCATGCAGCGCGCGCCCAACCCAAGGAGACATGCATACCGGGTGGTGGGTGGCATTTGGCATGCGATTACGGTAAGACCGAACTCCCGCCGAAACGGTGCAAGGTCGAGCGCTGGTCGATGGCTTTTCGCTTGAAGCTGACAGAAGTCAGCGGATGAGGAAAAGAAGTTCCAGAAGAGATTGGGACTTCTCAGAAGTTCAAAGGAGCCGGGCGAAGCCATTGGAGCTTCTGTTTCGAGGCACATCAAAACTCCGAGACTCTACCCTGTGTGCTGACCCAATGACCCCTATATGGAGTCCATCGTTTCAGATACACCTGTCGAAGACTTTCGATTGTGAATTCATTGAAATAATTGGTCTTCTGGAAAATCCACACCTCAAAGCAAATTTTCTCATCAACTGGGTCAACCTCCTAAGCGTCGAATCGAGGCAGTGTGTTAGTTATGTTCATCTATCATCGTCAACACTTGAGTTCCAACCTGCACGAAGGATTGATATTTCAGCTTCTCGGCGACAGCTGAAGACTCCGGAATGCGTGCTGCAACCTGAAGCTGCGAAAAT